>JAQFYB010000288.1:0-62827 GCA_034694085.1 Pogonognathellus longicornis
CGTGAAAGTCAACTGTGGTTGAGTTCAAGTTGAGTTTTTGCGTGAAACTCAATTGAGGTTGAGTTCGAGTTGAGTTTCTTCTCCATGCACAAATTTGAGTTTGAGTTGAGTTGAGTTCGGCAGATGCGCCCAGCTATGGTTATATAGAGTGCTTTCTATAGTAGGTTGCATACATACCATAAATTAAAATTACCTATGCAAACTGTTGAAATGGTTCAAAATATTTACATGTGAACTACATTTATTTGACTGCTTGCAATTTAAGGTCATGAATTATGGAAAGTAATGTTATTCTTTCAGCAGATAAATTTTTACATTTTCAAGAGAATGCTTTCGTTGATTGATCCTGCCAGTCATTTTATGCTTTTCTTCTTCGTTTGAAGGTTTACAATTCAATATTACCTTTTCCGTTTGCCTGCTACTGCTGCAAATAGTTGGCAGAAAGAAGCTAGAAAATAAATTATTGCGAACTGTGATTTTTTTAACATATTGTAGTAGGCAATAAGCATCTGGTGGATATTTAAAATCTATAATTGTATAGCGTGTGTAGGTATCAAGTATAAAGTATCTATGTATAGGCAATGTAATTATTACGTGGTTGCAGTGCTTGGTGATCATTCATATTATGTGATCTTATTTACTTGCCAGATTGCACGATTACATTTTTTTGTGTTACAGTTACAGACATTTATTTTATAGATAACATTTTAGTCATTATGTAGTTTATTACAGTGAAGTATGATGAATGTTTATACTCGCATTGTCGCATTTTTAACCTCTTGTTTTGTTGATTATTAATTTTTATATTCGCAGAATTGTTATGCGTATTAATTAATGACTGAGCAGACTTAGAAAATATGAAAAGTCAGGGTCGAGTGTGGCATTTGCTTAGTTTGTATAGATCGATGTATTAAAGTCTATGCTCTTTGGATTCTAAATTCAGAAATGAGACACAGATAAGCCAGCAATTTGACTGTTATGATTATTATGATGATTCACATTCACATCATTGTAACGTGTATATGTAAGTAGAAACACCAGGGCTTATCGTTAGAAGTGTAATGGGGCAAGTTTGTATCTGTCTGTACATTTTAATACCATTGTAAGTTTCGCTTTACCTATTGCGTACTCTTACAATTACACGTTTGCGTTGCTGAGCATATAGCTGCACTATGCAACGGTGTCCATTTCCCCCGTACTTATGTTAAGACAAACTCTGAAAGTTGGAGAATTGTAGAGAGGACGGGATAGAAAGAACATCAAATTGTTGCTGACGGTGAGTCGTCGTGGATTTACAGTAGGTACTAGGTAGCTACTATATGCACACTTACTTAATATATATAGGCATACAAGAATCTTTATGTTGTATATATAGGACTTGGAAATGCAATGGCAACGGTATGTAATATTATAGAAGTGTACGCGTTTCTTGTTTTCTCCTTGGTAGTCCCTACCCAACATCCAACTAGTATTTATGTACAGGGTAGTTTCGTTTGTTATAGCTATAACCATGAATTTTGTATTCCCGATAAACTAGCGTATACAGGGGACTGAATGTACGTAAGTGAGAAAGAGATGTGTATTGCGTTGCAGAAGAGATGGCATTAAGCAACTACTACATACTGAAAGGATGGGATAGAAATTCCCTTCTTTCTCTCGTCGGCATCTCAATATTCCACTCCAATTGTGTTCTACTAGGCTCCAAGATCATAAAGAAAGAAGGACTTGATGGAATGAAACGTTGGTTAGCATGATACAGAGTGGTGCCATATAGCACAAGTGTGTAGTAGTCGAATGAACGAACATTTCCCTGTTTCCACGTTTCGCCTTCGTTTCTGAACTGCTCTTGACAGTGTGTGCAGTAGTGTGCAGGCTCTTTTAGTTCAGTTCCGACGCTTTGCTTGAGTTTCTACGTACTTCATTCCATGCAGCTTTGCCGTAAGTATTCCTCCGTTAGTTTGCTTTGCTTCTTTCCCAGTATAATATGGTGTACTCGTCTTTTCGTTCTCCTACCACTACCACTACTTTACTTCGCTTCACTCGCCTCTCACAATTCAAGTGAGTTTTGCGGCTATGGAAACTCCGTGGCTTCCGCTGGATTCTCGTGTGTGAATAAATGAGGTAGCTCATCTCATAAATTTCAGTTTTGGTAAAGCCTCTCGACTCTTTTTGCACAGGCTTCTAAATCTACATGTCCTTTCTTTCCTATGGGTCTGTTCACTATTCTCCACTCTAGTTTGCCACCAGCCTAGCACTATACTAGATGTAGTGATGGGAGTAGAGCAATGCAAGCCATGCTTTGCTAATTCTGTTTGCCACACACTGTCGCGAAGACTACTGGCAGTTTTTCCTTCATACATTGTACTGTAGTATAGTAGTAGTGGTTGAAACTGCTCTTTTCGTAACACATTTTCTCTACATAGTAGCATATCTCTGTTTGTAGTATTATACTGGTCAGACAAGCTGGTACGTACAGTTGGCTTGTAAACTATATATAAACATATAGCAGACGTAGACCACACCAGACAAATAACCAATTTCCTTTTGAAACGATGAAATGGGATGTGTGGAATGGAATGGCTTTGGACGTTTTACTTCACACTAAAGAGTAACTTCCTACTTTCGTGGCAATCCTCTCTCTCTCTGTCTCTCTCTCTTTCTGTCTGCTTTGTTCTTCTGTTTGAATTGAAAAGGTTTACATCATTCTATTGTTTTTGCCTTGAAATGATGGATGCAAGGAATGAAAAATGACATTAATCACAATATTCGGGTTTTGAAGTGATTTACTTTTGGAAATGAGAATTGAATCTCATTCTCCACAATGCAATCTTCTCACAAATTCTCAGTATTACCATTTTATGAAACAAATGAAAATGTACCTAAGTACTTAGTAATACATACATTTATTGTAAAGTTTGTATCGTTTTACATACAACATTTGTACAAAGTATTTTAACTTTCTGCGTAATAAAGTGTATGTTGTATGTATGTAGTCTATGTAGTAGCTGGTTTGAAAAAATATTTGTTCATTCAGCACATTGAGAAGTTTATTTCATTGTTGTACTGGAGCCGAGTCAGGCGAGTAGCAGAGCAGGCAAATTATCAAAGTGTTGGGCTGTAATCGTATAAAAGAAGTCACGGCTTTGTTGATGATCTGGAAAGTTTCTTGGAAGATAGGACACAAAAGTAGAGTAGAAAGCAGACTTGACAAAATGTTTTAGTGCACTGAGTTACCATTCCAGTACAGAGGCAAAACTTGATATCAGTAATATAAGCTGTAAGGAAAGTATGAAACTTGGTTTTCGCATCTGAAAGAAAAGTTTCTATTTGCTGTGGTTCTGACTGTTCAAGTAGAAGAAAGAGTTCTCTCTTTTTCTTTTCTTGTATAAATGAATGTCAGAGAAAACCACGAGATAAAGCTGTAGGGCAAGAAATGAGCAATCCACTTGTAAAGGTAAACCAAAAGAAACCAATTCACCCATCGTACTTAACCCAGTCAGTCATCAGCGGCGGAGAATTGTTGGTGGTGAGAATACTGAATTGGGAATTTATTTATTCCGTCTGGTCTGTTTCATTTTCAGAAAGGAAGCTGTAATTACATACATACACTACACAGAAATGTGGAATAGCTTCACTCTGACATAGTTTCGTCGCTGGTGGTGCAATTGCAAAGTGCAAATGGAAAACTTTTCCTTGATGTCGATAGTTTCCTGTTTTATTTTACAAGAGAGGTTTTCTCCTGAGTGATGTTTTACTAGTTTTTATGACTTGTGGGAAAACGTAGTTATATTTGCAGGTTTAGTTCACAAAATTTTCCTAAATGAAAGGTCTGAAGTTTATTTTTACTGTTGTGGTGTGTAGAAATTAATGGTTGAGTAATATGAACTCTAGTACACCGCTACGACGTTTCAGGCTACTATTTCTTATACGACTAAAACCTACTGACATTTTGTATTGGTTAGCTGAACACTTGGATTGAAGTACATGATGACCAAATACATTTCTGCATAAGTATGAATAGAATAGTAGTATGAAAGGGAAATAACGGTAGTAGTTGTTGAGTAGTTGTACTTGTAGTCTCAGAGACTCCATTGCGGTTTACCGTATTTAATAAACTGACTTTAAAGCTTTTAGCGCACATTCCTAGATACTTTAGTTTGCGGTCATGTACTTAGGTGTACGTAATTATCCATATCACTCTGAGTAATATAGTAGTGTCTAGTGTGAAACAAGAATTCCCATAAACGTACCTAAAGGAATTTCAAATGTAATATGCGAATTACATAATACTCAATTCATTGTAGACCCTTTACAAGACTTTGGCTGCACTTTAAAAGGATTTTTTTCATGTCTGGTGGTAGTGGTGTAATGGGAGGAATAGTGAGCAGTCTTTAATGGAAATGAAGAAGACTTTAATAGCTTACGAGGGAAAGGGTGTATTTTGCAAGATGTTAAAACAGCCTGGGCGTCAACGGAAGTAGGATTCTTAAGGAAAGATGGATGAGTAAAATAAGGATGTGGAAAGCATCAGAGGGAAAATTATTTGCATAGTAAGGTATGCCATTAAATTGCTTTGTCTATACAACACATGCACGCCCAATAATACCTAAAATTGCTATAATACACCTAAAACTCCGTTTGTGTTTCACTGCACTGCTGCTGCTGCTGCTTGATGGTAGAATAAAGCGGTCAGACTGATCCGAGACGGATGTATGAATTTTCACGTGTTACGACTTTCTGAGTAGGGGGTTTACAGGAACCCAACTTATGCACGCATAAAAGCCAGAACTATATAGGCACAAATTGTAGTAAAATGAAAAGATCGAGTCAATTTCCTGTCAGAGCAGGAGACACTTGATGGAATTAATTCATGATGATGAATGATAGTGGGTATATTATTCAGTGTAGTGTATGTATATAGTAAGTAGTCTGTGTTGATTCTTATAACTCTTGACTGTTATCGTTTGTATTCTGTATAGCCTTGCTTGAGGCGATTGTACACATTCACATTGCATCATGGTTGCATATTATACTTTTCTTTTTTCGGAGGTAAGCAATACACAATTTAATATTGCTCTTTCAGAGGGTTTATGTGGGATAGGATGGAAATATTGCTGAGGTAGTTTGAGTAAGTTGAGGTGAGTTATTTATTACTTACATACGAATTTGCATGTATGAAATGGAAGTAGCCAAGCAGCAAGAAAAGTGTCATTTTCCATCAGGCGGTGCTGCCATGTGGCGATAATAATAATTCTAAAAATAGTAAAAATGCTGTAAAAACTTTCCCTTGTTGAGAAGAAGAGAGTAAAAGGAGGATGAACAGTTTTTTTTGGTTGAGTTGACTTGGAGTCTTCTTTTATATTGTAAAATCTCACAAACGGCTGCTATACTTCTTTGCTTATCCCACGGAAAAAAAAGTTAGGAAAGGTGAATAGAGTAGTGAAAGAGTCGTGGATAGAATAGAGTGAATAAAAGGTTATCGACATAGCTTTTGTATTATTGATCCCGCGTATTCGAATTCCAGGAAGAATATTGAATGCCATATAATGAAATGTCCACGCCTGGTGCACTGGTCCGCTTATTTGGTGTGTTTATGACATCATGCATCAATGTGAGTTGAGAATTGCCAATGAAAGCTCTTTATGAGACGGATGAGACGACACGATGACAGTATAGTGGTGAATAAGTTTGAAAGTTAGTTTTGTCTTGACGAGACAGAATATAGGGATAGCTAATAACGAAATAACATGTGGTAGTTCTTGCCTGGTGTGTGTGTGCGATGGGGATTTGACGACGACAACGGAGCCAGACAGAGACTGGAGTCGCTGCGAGACAGGAATATCGAATAAGTATATAAAGAAGTAAAGGGTGGAGTTTGAACGAAGGACGGGCTGTACTTATTGCAAAGTATGTATTAAAATATCGCATTGAAATCGAATGGGACTTTATACATTATGACGAATTGGAATGAACTGAGTACAGGCTGTAAACATACTGGGTCGTTTGTGTAGATATGAGTTTGGGTTGCATGCAGCCTTCATTAGCGAATGATATCATGATTCGGACGTTTGGTCGGATGAAAATGCCATAAAACACCGAATGGCTGTGTGAGTGAATGAAGAATTCGTAGCCAGTAGAATGAGAAAACGACTTAAAGGGTCTAGAACATCAACATGCAATCGGCGCATTGTCTGCTTGCTTAGTTTTGCTCTGACTTGACGAATGTGGTACAACTAGAGTTACAGAATAAAAGAGTGGATGAGGGAGGCAGGGTGTGCAGAAAATTTGCACATGGACTTGGATTGGTCTTACTACAATTTCCACTTATGTCGTTAACTGTAGCAGTTCAGCTCAGTTTAGTTCAGTTCCTGCAGTTTGAGTCATTCAGACTTGTCGACGCCCTGAAAGAATTTTATGACTACGGCTTGACTTGGCTTGGCAGACTAACAATTGCAAAAGAGTTAAGCTTAAGCCCCAAGCTCACTGCAGCAGTGTGTGTAATGTATAAAGATAAATACATGTACGAACATAACATACAATACTAACAATATACAATACAACTCGTTTTACTGAAATTAGCATTATACTCGGCTCGTTGTGCTTTGTTTGCACAATTTTTTGTCTTCCTCCCTACCCGCTCCGCTTGTAGTTGGAGACTTGTGTGACTATTTTCAAAAGTGTTTCATAATATGTATTTAGGTACACATGGTGGGTTATATTTAAAAACTAGTCGATCCATCTACAACTTAACTACTACGTATCATATTGTGTACATACATACACGTTTGACGTTAAGCTGATATTGCAATTGGACTTGAGTTTTCTGTTGACTTGACTATCTCTGCTGTATTTGTACAACCAAGTAGCTCCGATTCCACAATGCACTTTTCCTCCTTCCGGTTGAGTTTACACAGGCAGAGAGGTTTCGTATCATTTTACTCGCCAATTATTGTGTAGTTTTTTTAACTGTCTGCTTGCTACACATGCACCATGCACCACCATACCACCAAAAGGATTAGTCATGCCATGCTATTATTAAAATTGAACTGAAAACGTGCGACTTTGCTATACATGGTTTAACTTAGCGCAGTCAAAGTGCATTTGGGTATGCAGTGCAATTGCAGCAGACTTCACATCACCGATAGGGTACCTATTTTTAATACCTACTCTGCCTACTGACTGACTAATATTAAACTATCAAGAGAATCTATGAACAAGCTAGTTGGTTGTATCTCTAATGTTTATAAAATAGGGAAATAGTAGTCAAAGCGAATAAATGCTGGGAAGTAAAGAAATGAAACGACTCGTATCAGATAACACGAAACTACACTAGGAAGTTGGGCGAAAAGGTGGAGGTTTGGTTTGTGTTGCTGAATATGTACATTCACTCACAATCGGGTTCCGTACACAGAGAAACTACAACTACACAGAGACAAGCATTGTTCTCATTGTATGTTTATATATAGAGAGTGTAGCCGGGAGGGAGTTGCTCGTTGAAAGACTACGACAGCACATTGTCGGAGAGTAGGATGCAATTTGCAACTCTATGAGTTTAGTGAGGGAGTAAATTCATGATGTAGATGTGATAAGAGCAATTTTGATAGAGGAGATAGTAAATAGATTGTGTAGAGCTTGGTCGCCAATTTTTTGTGAGTGCATCCTGGGAAAAAAGTCAGTTCTATATGAAATGAACTACTTGTTCCTACTTTAACTTTACTTACTCGAGAAATGAAATCGGATTGACGAGCAGAAGGTTTCATATATTGGTGGTTTGGTATTTGGAACATTGGAACTTAAGCCACCTATTACGGCTTTTGCAGCTATGCTACTCCACTTTACTCTGTCACTTTAGGATATCAAAGAGATGGATATAGCCATATCGCATATTTTGTGTGTACTGTAGTGTAAGTCGTGTGAGCTGAGCCGAATGAGTATTGATACTGGAAAGTGCAATAATTTTATCCATATAAAAATGTTCGACTTCTTTATATCCACCACTATTTATGCCAGCCACTGTGTGTGTGGTACACAATATAAATGCAAGTAGGTAAGTGTAGTAGAATAGGTGATATTGGGAAATTGTATATCTATGTCTATGCTGTAGTGTGTAGTATGTAGGTTTGTGCAGAAAGAATAATGCATATATCTAATGCAAGAAAGGAAATGTTTGCGTGTGGATGGATAAAGCGGAACTTTGGCGTCTGTCCTCCTCGCAAATCCAAATCCAATGAAAGTTTATCTAAATCCCACATCTTTTTATTTGGCTCGGCTACATTTTTCACTTTAACTCACTCAGTCATTTCAGTTGAAGACTGACATTGTGGTGAAGCCTTTGTTTCTTGTCTAACGATGAGAAAACATTTTCCTGTCGCGGATTTGATGACAGAATTCCTTTTGGGCTAAAATCCTCTAAACCTCATTTCTTATTTCGTGATATTAGTATAGAGATAAGTTGAGATACTTGTATTTCTTAATATCTTGTCTTCAATTGTCTTCTAGGTATGTATTTTATTTGTTTACGTATCCACCAATGTAAACATATCCGTCGGTTTTGTAGCAGTATGTAGGTAATGTAATGTATTGTGACGTGTCTTGTGTTCTAGTCGAGCAAGTCTTTTATATGTGCTAAGAATGTTAACTTTAGCTCTCTGGGCAAAAAAGAAAGCTAGCGAGCAGACGATTTAGTTTGAATTCCGTTGTAAACGAATTCTATTCCGTTTTACGGCTAAGTTACATTCTACATTTGTGTACTGTCCTCCTATCATAAGTAAGCGAACAATTTTGGCATGCAAAGGCTTGTGTTCCCCATTCCTTCCATTATCCATTCCTATTTTATCATATAATATCGTTGTATTACATCTGATATGATTTGCGGAAGCATCGTAGAAGGTCTTGTGACAAAAGTTTTCCGTCGTTCTCTTTGTGTCTTTGCTAATCAACTTTGTAAGTTTTTATAAGGACTGGACCAAAATTGTGTTAAGCCGGCGAATATGATAGTCCCTCTATAAAACTCTATTTTTATATAGGTATAATTTTGTATATAGCGATGGTGGTGAATTCGTAAAAGTTGGGCATGTTTGGAGGTTGTTATCTACCTAAATTATTTCAATACTCTCTAAGAGAGAAAAGTGAGAGAGAGAGAGAGAGAGAAAAGCTCTGTCAATACCGAAGCATGCAAATGTTAAACCCTAAAGGTTTCTATGCTGCCTTGTGCCTTCAATTCACTCACAGTCAGTTGCAGTTTGGCTGAGTTGAGGACGTAAGCAGTTTACTAGCAGTCAATGGCGTGACTGAGCCCGATAAGCTGAGTCCTTTCTCCCCGTCGCATCGGCGCCAGTTTCTGTAAACTCCGAGAAAATGACATGTATTGCTATAGACAGTATAGCTACAATATTTATGGAAATATGGGTTGTTTAGCAAAGTCGAGACGGATTTACGAGGTCCAGTCCAGTCTAGTGTTGTAACTCTAGTGTAGTAAAGTATAGTCTAACTATGGCAAAATCTTGACGAAGCTTTTGGGATAATAAACAAATACACATGTCGTAGCTGGTGTCGACACGCAGGTCACTTCGCTGTATGTACATTCATACATACATACATACGTGCACTGGAAATGGAATATTGCCACACAGTAAAGTAAAGTTTATATTGTTAGTACAGTACAGAGCCAAGCACAGTTCAGACGTTCAGTGTACACATACAGTTACAGTTACACAGAGTACAATCCCACAGTACCTACACCCTCTACTACACTCAACACATAGAAAACTCTAAACAAAGGACATTCAGCGTATAATAATAATAAGTAATATAGCTAATGCACCATACGACATAAAACAGTAAGCCATAAGCAAACTCTTCCTTTTTCTAATCATTGAAATGATAAAATAAAATAAAGACAGAAACAGTGCAAAACGACTAGACAGAAAATGCACTGCTTTTTTCTAGCTCATGGAATTGACATTATACAAGGGTATTGTATTTAGTACAGTTTTCATTCCCAGTGTCTTGACTAGTATTTATTGTATTGTCTAGGCATATAGACTTGGTTGTAAAATTCAAGTATACAACTACATATTCTTAGTATTCTTATAAAACCCCTTTGTTATTTTAATGCATAAAAGTTATACGTTCACATTGATAGACAAGCAGTGTGAGTGTGACGACAACATAACATATAGGTACCTAAAATTATACCTAATACTATGTTATACTTCTTAACATACACATGTATATAACGCAACATTATACAAGTACCGTATCTACAGCGGTACGTAACGTGAGCGAAACCTGACACTATCACACGAAAGAAACTCACCTGGTCTTGCTTGGTTGAATCCGTGTTTTGTGTAATGGTAGTAGGGAAGTGTATAAACAGGACAGTGTAAAAGTATATGGGGTAGGTAGTTTAGTGTGGAGTGTAGGTACCTCTAAATTATATGCATATCTCGTGCCTGTAATTTAGATACGTGATGTGATGGTGGTGGTTGAAAGGTAGTCTGTGGTAGTAAGGCAGTGATCTAGTGAAGTTTGTAGCACGGACGGGCACTTCATGGGTTGGACAGGGCAAAAGGGATCTATCTACATTACTGCAAGAGAATCTGATAGTTGTTTCATTACATTACGTGTGTGTACCTATAAATGTACTCACACCGTATTATTGCATTTGGTGGGCGACTTGTCTTAGTCAGAATGAATTCCCAGTTGGTTGCATCACAAAATTAAGGAGTCATCGTGGGATATTATAGTGACTATATACATAGGCAGTTGTTCAATTGAAGCGAGCGATCGGCTTGTTTGTTCTATTATTAGCAAGGCAATTTTCTCTTATCCGCTTGTGACAGCAGTTAGTGAAAGCAGCGGGAGACGACATCGCATCAACTTTTCAAATATTTCTGTCCATTTGTATTAATGTGATACAACATAGCGCACGTATGAAACACGCTCTATGTGCATAGAAGTCTGCACTGTGTAATATTGCAGCGTAATACACGTAATAACATCATATCGAAGTATATAATAAAGAGATAGGGTTAGGATAGGTCTTTATTCAATTTTCTCTCTGCGGGGTGCTCAGTTGTCTTTTCAGACATAGTTCTTTGTGGTGAATTAGGGTTAAGGTGTGAACAATGTGTTTTTTATGGCAGTTCAAAAGTGTTGCACGTTTTACATTATGTACACACTCTGGTCGTATGCACTATTTAGACGTGTTATTTAAATTGCTGTGTGTGAAATCGCTACTTGTGTGTGTAACTAATTAAGTTTTGTTTTGTTTTCTGAATTACAGGTTGAATTGCTTCAGCTATATACATACTTCACATCATCTGACTTGAGTTCCGGGGAAACAGTACTCGGATTTTTGTACCTTGACTTTTTCAAGTGATATATGTAAAGAATAGTCAAGACTAAATCTAAACCGGACTTAACATTGTTAGTTTTCATACAAAGAACAGCCAAGAGTGTTTAAACAAGTGTCACCGTTAGTGGGTGCCTAATCCCCACTATTTTACAAAGTCTGAGTTCAACAAGCTATGAATAATATGGCGATGGTAAATGTAAACAATTTACTGAATATTAAGGACTCCCGCTGGTTGCAATTGGAGGTATGCCGAGAATTCCAGAGAAATAAGTGCTCTCGTCCCGACACCGAGTGCAAGTTTGCCCATCCTCCTGCCAATGTTGAGGTTCAGAACGGGAGAGTCACGGCATGCTATGATAGCATCAAGGTATGCATGTTGTTGTGTTATTTATTTCCAGCAAAACTCTTTCATATCACTACACTATCCACCTCAACATGAGATTTCATTCTTGGAATTCAACCGCATAATCATAGGTGAGGTGCATTCTTGGCTGGGAAACCCACAGCCGCACTAAGCCTACTATAACCATCTAAATAAACCAGTGCAGTTTATAGTTTACTTCATTTTTAGGCATGTGTGGAGTTTGTGTATTAATGAATGCTGTATGTATGTGAGTGTGTTGTGTGTGTATGTTTACAAAAGATTTCAGTCACTTTAAACAGTAGTGGTGTGTTTCTTGTACAGTGTAACATACTTTTAACATTTTGTAACAGCAGAGTAGCTCTACATACATTTTACTCATTTTATTTTATTTTAATGCTCCTCTCTCTTTCTCTCTCTATTTGCTCCTTTCTCGAATGGGCTACTTGAATTGAAGCTATAGCTCAAGCTAAAGCTAACTCTTGTTAGTTTCGAGAATATGTTTTATGTTACCTAATAAATAATAATGTCAGAGCGTACAGCAGCGTAGCAAGTCAATTTTAGTTACGGCAATGCAGAAAATATTTCCATGTGTGTCAGCCTCTGCCTGTCAGTGATTTCGCACATTGGTAATACGTACGTATACTGCGGATACACAATCTGGAATTCTATTTTGTAAGTTATACTACTGACTGAAGTGAAGTCATAATGATGGAAAATCGTAGGACAGAGTCAGAGAAAGGAGAACAGAAAGAACGTGTAGTCATAGAATGACAGAGCAAGAGAAGTTTGCCGTGAAATAGTCCGTCTGACAGGAAATAGTGAGACGTGACATGCTTCGGATACAAGGTGTTAAAAGTTTAGAAGAATCAATCAATCTCACTTTCAGAGCACAGGAGGAGGATCGAGAATAATAGGAGAGGAGAGGTCGTTTCGTTTCCATCTGTGCTACTTCTACATTTACTACCAGCTACAATTGCAGCTTAAAAGCATTCAGTGCCGCGCCTTCAGTGTTCAGTTGGCGACTTGACTTAACTCAACTCACCAAATTTTTTCCTATTAGTTTTGCCTTGCCTGTCTAAATTGAACTATGTATTATTACTCCTACCTACTAGTACTTACTACCATGGATATCTTATCGTTTCTAGATAGCCATTTACTTACTTGCATGCATTTATGTCAGCACATGTATTTTACAGGGTTTAAATCTTATGCATGCATTGCATGCCCTTCTCAATCTCAATTTATGAATACAGCTTTGCATTTGTAGATTCATATAACTTATTGAAGCATGGACTGATAATATATTCTATAAAGATATTTGCATTGTGTTTGCAAATGGAGACAGATTATATGAGATTTGGCCATTGTCAGCTGTTGCAGTTGTAATTTGCAATCAGAGTTTATTCATGTGCTGCTGATGCTGCAAAGATGAAACTTCATCCAAATAGTTAGTATTAATTAACTGAGCTCATTAAAATTCATCGCATAACCACATACGAATAAAATTAGTGAAATAAGGTGAGTACGTTAGCACAGTCATTGTGCAATAATGTGATATAGGAAAAGAATGTAGAATTTGAGTAGTAAGGATTCTTGTTTAACGTTAGTTTGTACTAACAAAGTAGAAAATTAAATAGCAGCTGAGTGAATATTTGCTGGCTGTGTGCATTTTACATTAACAATACTAAAAAATGTTTTGACTTGTGTATGAATGCTGTACTGGTGTGTTATGTTAGCTTTAGTGATTAATCAGTGCTTATTTATGTGCTACTCTCATCTAGTCTCATCTAGTTAGCTCTCCTCTTTCATTTCGACTCCTACTTAGAGAGGTATTCGATTCGAGTTGACTGGATTCGAGAAAAGATAGTAGACAAAGTGGTAAACAGTTGAGTCAAGTTAAGTGCTGAATTAGATGCGAGTCAACAGTCAAATGTTTACTTTTTCAAGCCAAGATAACGCAGTCCTTAACATTGCCATACCATGTAGTAATCCTCATTATATTATTTTCGCTGCCTCGGATATGTGTATACATACATGTGTTTTGCTAGCTGATAGTTTCTTGCAGATAGCTATATGTATAATGTAGTGATAGGTAGGTATCTGCAATGCATCTGAAATACTGCATGAATCAGAATGTATTTATGTAGCTTCTATCTTGTCTCATTCGAAAGATAATATTTAATAATCTAATTCCTAAGTAGTCTTTTTGTCATGTGCTCTTCTTATCGATGTAGGTAGTTATATACTATGCTGCTAACTATTTATTGTGCCATGATATTTCAGTATAAGCAAGGTTGTTATAACTTTAAGACTCGTGTGAATCATCCTTATGTGCCTACCTTCTATAATGTTTCTGGTTTCTGGGCATCATAATTTCCACGGAAGTAGTCCGCAACTATAATCAGACATTCCGAGAAAAGCACTGCATGCTTTGCTATTAATCTGAGGTTTAGTTCAGAGTTCGGCAGGGTAGTTAAAGAAGTAAAGCAGTAATGTTCGCTGTTGGCTGTTGTTTACGTGGCTATGGAGCAATGTTGTAATAAACTGTCTTATTTTGAGGTAATTCCGGATGATTCATATGAAAATCGATCGAATTGAATTGTCTAAATGGAAATGCCTGCTTTATAATATGCATACCTATGTAGATATAGCTAGGTACATGAGAATACGTAAATAGCGGTGATTCCATATACATGTTCATGTTATGTATAACATATATGTATATAGGTACACATTTTAGCAGCTATGGCGAAAACTTTATAGTGTATATGTAGTTTGCACATTTGTAGAATTCTACAAGTAGGTACAACAAAGACTCGACTGATAGTAATACGAATGTATTATCTACCCTCTAACTTCCTACGCGACATAAGTTGTATGCATGCATTTAGCTTTTGTAGGTGATGTCATCGCATCGGCATGTATATCCATTAACTATTGACATTTTTACATGCAGGATTTTCTTGAACAGGTTAGCTCAGAGAGTGTGTCAGAACTCTCAGAACAGAAGTTAATAAAACTTCTATTAAATCGAATTGGAATTCTATTATAAGAAATGGGAAATACTAAAATGAATTCATTATGAAAAAAAGACAGCACATAAACTCGTTTCCTCAGCCCACGGCTTGTTTGGACGAAATATATTGAGTTTGTAAATGTTGTTATTGCGTAATATGCATAGCACGGCATACACTGTTCGTACAAAGAAGTTGAATAGTTTCGTATGGTTTTCCTGGAAGGTTTAAGTTGAATAGTAAATTTTATTAGGATAATCATCTATCTACCTTAGTCCTGACTTTGAACGGATACTGCGCACATAATCGTTGAACCGGAATGCATGTGATGATCTTCATCTTCGCATTTGATGTGTCAGGAGGATGAGAGAAGCATTGTCTGCATTTTCAATTTGTGATGTCAGATTATTGATGTTACATTAATAGTAACTATAAACATCCACTTGCGTATGCTATTTACTACCAGCTAATTCACTATGCGGTAATATTATTACGTTGTGGTTTAAACTACACTCTTACTATGTACATAATACATAGCGATTTCCTCTTTCCGTTTCAAGTTTTTGGTGCTGTACTTTTTACATTGGCGATTGTGATTGGTAATAAAGGTTACCAAAGTTGTTAACTTTATTTACCTACACTCTTAATTCGTTTTTGTTTGAATTTAGTGTCTGTGGTATGGAACGAGGTTGTTCTAACATGTATACGAGACTGGAATAATTATTGTTTGTGTAGGAAAAGTTTAGCTCGGTAAACAGAAGCAGATTCTGAGTAAAATGGGATGAAGGATAGGAATAAATAGTAGGTAGGTACGGGTACTTACTGGCTGGTATAGAGAGACAAACATTTGAATACAATCAATTTGAATATGACAACCTTTAATCTCGCTTTTCTGTAATAAATAGATTAGCGAGTTTGAGTTCCAATCAGTTGACTTGCTTTGGATGTTCATTTGAATTTAATGGGAAATTAGATTTTAGTGTTATTACGTTATTTTACTGTACTATTATTTCTATGCAAAGTAATGTTAATGGTATACACTTAGTTTTGTATTCTATGCTGATTTGGTCTGGCGTCATTCTGGCTGCTTGTAAAAGGCGTATTGTGTTGTAGATGAATAGCTGAACATTTTGGAGCACAGCATCGACAAAGTCAAACCTATTGAATTTAACTTTGACTTTACACTTTTACCACATCAATTATTTTTAGCCAAGCAAACTCGTGCTGTTGTGTAGTCTATAATAATGTTAATGCAGGAAGAGAAGGCCAGTGACTGTAATTACAGAAGAGGCTTAGCTAAAACACTAAACAAAGAAAAGGGAGCGTCCATTCATACTCACAGCAGTCTACACTTCACAGATACATACAACAGGGGAATAAAAGCGGCAGACAACCGCACGGTGTAAAAGCTGCTTGCATACTTGAGTCTAAAAAAGTTACTAGACTCCTAAATGTAAACTATGATGTCATTTTTAGCTTGAAAAATAATTGTGCTCTACGTACAATAGTAGTCATGTATTACTTTACCACGACAAACAATTCCAAATAATGACTTTCTCTCCAGTAGTTTATTTGGTCTAATATTCATTACGCATTATACACTTTTTATTTTAAATGCTTACTTTGATTTTTTACTACATTTCAACCACGAAATGTAACGTGTTTGCCTGTTATATGGTTATACTGTGTACGTACTTGAACTAATATGGAACTAATGTTTAGTATCATCATCTGTATTTTCATCTTTTCAAGTGTACTTTAGAAATATTTGATTAACTTTTTTCAAGTTCTTTTCATCGTGTGTAGTTTGAAGTTAAGGAGCAAAAGAATCATGTTTGAATATTGTAGCACTACTTAGAAATCACTCTGTACTTTTTACATGTGTTGTATTTATATTATATGGAGGAAAACACAACGGGCGAGAAGAGTTGAATAAAAGCGGAAATGATGAATAGACGGCATAAAGGAAGTTAAAATGGATGTGGCTATGTTGAATGAATTTGATTGGCTAGATTGGGTGCAATTTGGACTAATTGTATGTGATTGAAGTCAATTCTCATAGCTTCCAATTAAGAGTAATATATGAGGACAGGCTAACCCCTGGTTGAGCTTCAACTCCCAGTTTCCATGTAATCTTTCATAATTTGTTTCTCAAATTACGGCCACCCTCTATCACATCATAACTGTGGTGCCCAAAGTCCTCTATTGACTTTAAGGTAGAGGCAGCGTATAAAATATAGAGTTGCTGATGTTCTATCATGAAAGAGAAGAGTCAAGTCTATTTGAGTAAAGTACCGGTATTATGTTTCCTATTTAGTATACACAGTTTAAATTTCATTTCATGGTGGGGTTCGACGAATTGTATTGTAAGGTTGTCTCTCTGTCCTCTGTCTCGTGTCTATTGACTGTACTGGGTGTAATGTACAGTGTACACTGTAATGCTGATGAATGTATGTGTTTGTACTACTTGTAAAAGCAAATGTTGGATAGCGATAGGATACATGGTATCAAATTCTATTGCTCATTTGTTTAAGTTTATTATTTCGTTGTATCTGTAGTATAACATTCTAGAGCATGAGTGCAATGACAGAGCACTGAACGTATTTATTTAGAGATACTAAAGTGGACAAGTCAGAAAGAGCTTTAGAGTACACAGTACAGTAGTGTGATATATGTGGAGAGCAGATTGAGAGAATATGGTGGAACTGACAGGGTTATTTGTGCTATAGCAAAAGTTAATTCTTGAACTCTGTAGCATGGACACAGTCTGTGTAATGTAATGTCATGGTGCTTCTGTGCGTTTAATTTTATTTTTACAAGAGACGAGTAGCAGAGAACAACTAAAATGAGAGAAGGGTTTCAAAAAGCTAATCATTTAAGTGGATTTTTGTAACCTCGCATTGGGGGCTACTTAGATTCTCTCGGGAGTTGTCTCTGCACGTTAGAAGGGGTGGATGAATCAATAGAATTGACTCTTTTCTCAAGACAATTACATTTAGCACGTTTATAAGTGTACCATACAGACAGTAGCTAAGTCTAAGAGTTGTGCCGCTTTGGATCTCATGAGATGTTTCTTACAGTATTATACTGCTCATCCTGAAAACGAGCCACTAAATTCTTGTAAGATTGCAAGATTTTTGTTGTCTATTCCCCATGTTGCATTTTACCCGCTCTATATATTGCTCGGTTTGTTAGAAATTACTAAACGAACAAAGTGAGAGAAAAAAACACCACCAAAGAAATGGATATGCACTTATTTGTAGCTCTACTACTTATAGCTAGACATATGTTATACAAGGATTCTGAATAGTGCACCGTGGCATACTCATATGTCTCCTACACGTACTAATAAATGAAATATCGTGAGGGTTTATTATGCTCAAAATAAGGAAAGTAAAGGTAAGCGGCGGACGTTTATCTTTTCTATGTTTTATTGCTTAAGTCAGAGAAAGCAAAGGATTCATTAGAAGGCAAAGCACGTTCATACAAACAGAGAACTTAGCCAGAGATATGTAAAAGTAGCAAGAAACAAAAAGGTGAGAGTACGAGAGAGGTGATGTGAAAGTGAAACTATGGGAAGCAAGTGTGTGCAGATCTTTACTACAAAAATATACCATAAGTAAAGTATAAGGCTGTGAGACAGAAGGAGAAAGAGAGAGAACAAAGTGCAGCAGGTAATACTTAACTGTATGGAGGGATAGTAGCAATGAACATTACGGTGCAGTGCTTTAGGTTTAGAACTCTCCTGTACGTACTTTCGTGATGTTGAACGTTAGAACGAATGGCTCAACGGTTCAAGTAATAATTCTCAAGAAATTGAGAATAAGTAGGAGTGTAAGTGCAGGGGTAACAGTCTCTGAACTCGTTTATAGTTGGTAAATGGAGGAAGGGCTATTCTTAATTGTGTTAGTTTTCCAGTAGTCACACCAGGAAGGTTTTCCTACTACTCTCTCTCGGGCTCCTGTACTTGCGATGGATATGAAAAGTCTGTATTCTGGTTGTCTGTGTGTGGTGTGGCAGTTGAATTGTAGGTAGAGAGTAAAATTATTCGTTATAGTAGGAGCTCTGGCAGGAGGAGAAGAGCCATTCTTGCGTGCAATAGCTAGGTGTAGGTAGGGAAGGTAAGTGAGGACGAAGAAGATGTTGTTGGTGTGTGTTTGTGTGTATGTATGTGCTGTGGTGGCATGGCCAGAGTGCCAGAGAGTGAGAGAGTCTTGTGCTTGGGTTTGGTGGTGGACGAGAGCTGTGAAGGTTTTGTGCTTTTACGGTCTACCCTCGTGCCATGAACTTACTATCGATCTAAATGGGCTTAAAAACTAGGTTTACTGCCGACTGGCTTGCCTAGATCATTTCTGCTATATTCCTAGATTTTGTTATGTTTTGCCAAAGTACTGTTGTAGAAAAGTATCTCAAGGAATACTACTACAAATATCCCCTTAGGAAAAAGCCTGAATTTCTGTTCTCTGCTATATTTTATTCAGTTTTGTTTAGGTTGTATAGTCTTATGGTCGTCGTTCTAAGCATCGTTTACTGCTGCAGTACAACGATTAGTGAGGCTCACAAGTTTCTAACGGAGTAAGTTTCCATGTAATTCATGAATGCACATAATAGCCCTCCTCCTGCTATTTGGACAATCCTTAGGATCACATATATATAATATATGGTTGATATTACTGTGTTGTATATTGTATTATTATGTTATTGTATGTTATTTGCACAATGAAAATGGTAATACATATAAATGAGTCTTCCTCAAGTTTTTCTATGTGCATTTTGTATAGAAGATGATATGTATTTGTTTTAATGTATACAACAACACACAATGTAGCGTGTATGTGTTTGTGATGGTTTTATAAGGTTAGTACAGATATTCTACTCTCGGATGGATAACTATTATAAAAGCGAAGTACAGAACAGTGTTGTGTTGAATAGTTTTGAGACTTGAGGCAGATCCTATAATGTAAGATGTAACTGCTACTGTGCTTTAAACATTACTTGTGTGGGTTTCATATGAGCTATAGACTGACACATGTTTGAGAAAAGACACTTTCCCATTATAGGATGAAATAAATAATATTATGCTATACTACGTATTGTTACATTTATAGTGTGGATATTTGAAGAACAGAAGTTCGACTGCTAGACAAAGAATGAATGAAGGGAGCTTGGGCTTAGTATTATATTGGTTAGGAAGTAGGAAGTGGGATGTAATAATAGTATTTTGTAAATATCTAATGTAACATAACAGCGTTTGTCGCTTCACTTAGCACTACAACAGTGAAGCTCTAGAAAATTGTTGTGAAGTAGACAGCGAAGGAAAATTCTGCAAGTGCGCTCATCCAAAAGATCCTACGATGTGATCTGATTTTAAGTATTTTGTATGGTATAACATGACTATAGTTTGACTAAGCTCTATGTATACTATGTGTATGTATGTATATATGTACATGGTTTTGTTAGACAAAGATTGGGTACGATTTGCTAGACCTCGTCCGGCCTCCTCTTGTGTACATGGACCCACCTCTCAAACCATTGGGTGAAAGAGGAATTTGATGAATTCTACAAAACGTTAGATTTCCGTGTGGCATAATATGAGAATTATGGTATGAAAAGAATTTGGAAAATGTCTTGCAATGCTGGAAACAAATCTCTTTTATTCCTCGCAGTGTGAAGGAAAATGACCAGGAAAGAGTTTATGTTGATACTTTCTTTTCTCGAGTTGATTGTCCATTGCCAGACAATTTCTTTTCGTGGTGTGAGTTGTTCTCTGTCAGGAAATGAGCTCTATTTGAGTTAGGTGGGAATCATAAGGAATTTTATATTTTATTTGAGTGTGTTGGAGGCGTACTCGAGGATACTGAGCACTGCATTAGAGTGCTATAGGATGGAATCTTTTATTTTTATGGTGAGTGATATTAAATGAAATGAACATAAAGTATTTATGGCTAAAATTAAACTTTGACGATCCGAAAAATGAAAAGTGGTGATTGGGAGGAGAAAGTTGAACTGGATGAAAGGATAATTCAGACGAATTGGTAAATTATGAGCGAAAGGAGGATGAGGAAAAATGCTTATCTGTTCGTTGTGAGATAAGAGGTTGATGAAAAATTGCTAAGGTAATTGAAAACGTATGTATGACATAGTGAAGTTAGGGGAAGGATTCCAACTGCTGTCTACTTTTCCTCGCGATTAGCGACATAGGGCCGAAAGATGTGTTGAGTCAAGTTTGCGAAAAAGGTTAGGGTTACTCTTTTATTTCTATAATTTGCAATATACTGGTTGTGTTTCCTTGTTTCATCTATTGGTTCTGTATAGTGAAAAAGTAGAAATCTACGAATCTACCCACGATGTAGTGACTTCTGGTAGATTTTGGCACTTGGTTTCCGTGCAATCAGTTCGCACTTCAGATTGATGTGGCTAGCACGAGCTGCACAAATTTCATGCCAAGAGTTTTTGTGCAAGTTCCAGCGTGACATATTCTTTGGAAGGACCGATGATCGTGGTTCGTATTATCGTATCCCACTTGATCTAGAAGTATAAATTATTTTTTTGCTACATTATTGCTTTTACTTTGTCAAGTATGGTACTCGAGACGTTGGAGATAGATAGGAGAGTATTATCGTCAGCAAGATACCCACGAAACTAAACTAAGCTAAACTACCTACATAGTTGATCCAGTGAGAAGTTTATCTTTCCATCAACTACTAGTTGGCCTAGCACTATAAATCTCAAAGTCTCTGATCTTATCACACACTAACAAATTTTGGTGTAAAATGGCTGATAATCTTTGGAGATTACTTTATGTGTCGTAGAGTGTAGAGATAGAAAAATCTGTACCTACCTACATTCACTTTAAATTCTACACATTGGCTAAATGTATACATACTAACAAAAATGTGTTTGCATAAATCGGACATTTTATTGAGAAAAAAATTAGTTCATGTGTATAGAACAGATAGTTGATTTATTACCGTGTGAATGTAAGATTCTTGTGTGGCTGTCGTATGTTGTCATGTTCTGTCTGTCATGTCAACTTGTGATTTTTATGATATGAAGAATGGTTTTCTGTTTAAAGATGGTTCCTGGGAGAGTTAGTTTCATACGCTGAACTGGAAGTGTAAATATAAGTATTTCTTCAGACTTTGTAGTTTGCAGGCAAAGTATACATATTATAGCTGCTGGTTGCACCAACTGTCAGTTTTCAGATTTAGAGATAGCCCTACAGTGAGTTTTGTACACAACTCTATAGCTACAACATTCCGCACTCCAAGCCACACCGAGAGCGAGCGGTGGTGCAGGAACTAATGAGTATGACAGCTGTTTGATATGCTATCATTTCATATGCAACTCAAAAATAAAAGCGTTTAGCTTTAGCTACAACTACTACAAATAGAAGCAGTGTCTGTGCATGCATCAGCATTAGTGCTCATATTATATTATACAAGTATTACAGTAGCTGCATGAAATATCTAGCAACTGCAGTGTAATAAATGCTACGTGCTGACTTTTTATTTAGCCATCGTAGCACACATTTAGCTATGTACAGAGATAGAAGCACAATAATAACTAACTCTTACTATTTATCTTGCTGATGTGTAATCATTTCTGACTTTACATTTTATATAAATATAGTGTAGTACACTCTTCCGAGAGCAAGAGTGAGAGAGGGCTGTGTACAAGTATCATACATGTTCTCAGTATAAAATATAAAACAGCACGTAAGGACAGTACAAAAACTTTGTCACTCCTACTACAATACAATACCTCTTTCCGTTGCTTGTACTCTTGTTGAAAGCTGGATACTAAAACTATAATAATGGCACGGAGCATGTTGACCAAAAGCTCTCCCTTTTACTAATACTGTGTTCTATGTTACTTTATAAATACATATCTATATCTCTCGCTCTGTCGGCTCTGTACATATGTCGCGAATATACTAATTGGATACGATACAAGAATACAACGTAGAATGTGGTGCCATTGACACGCTTTGTTTGTTTAATGCATATGTAATATGTAGAACTATTGGTATACATAAGTAGTATGACTTACAAACTAAATTTTGTATATGGATTATACATACCTTACTACAGGTTTTCCAAAGTTTTTAAATATGCAGATAGGGCACTATTTCTACTAATTTCCACATGAGTCGATTTTATTTTTGTTAAGAGTGTGCACAATAAATATTATTCATGGTAGTATTATGTTTATGGCCTATATGTATCCTGTGTTCATTAGAAATAGTACGGATAAATGCAGTTTATTCAAGCGTGCAGTTTTGTTATATGTATGTCTGAAAGGAAAAGTCGCCATTAAGAGCTGTAAATATCGAGCCAGGGATAATATGTGTGAGCTCGTTTCTTTCCCATGCACTTCCTTTACTTGTACATTGTACTATGTGTAAGAACAGATAAAGCATTGTGAGCATTGACAGCATTGTTAATTGCCTTTGTAATTATCCGCAGTTGCTATTATCATGCAAACTAACATCACTGTATTCCTTAATTAGTTGTTTTGCGAAAGTAAACGAGAGAACACTGCAGGTTTCATTTAGTTTGGGTTCAAGGTTCAACCATGGGTGGCGAAATTTTCTTCCTTGTTTCAAATTACAAAACCGCTGTATGGTAGGATAATGTATTTAAGTATGCCCGTTGGTAATTAGGTGTTTCACTTATATTAGTGGTGTAATACTACTAATATGTTGGGCAATGAGTTATAGAGTCAATATTTATAGAAGACATAAATCCTTCTAATTATACCTGAAACTGGTGATGCAATCAGTTACTAGATGAATGAAATGGAGGAGAAATTAATAATGAACTTTCAATTTGCCGGCAGAAAGATTCATTTGTTCGTTATACCACTAGTAATAGTAATCTACAGGTATCCATTTTTATCCCTGTAATTTTTAATATCTTTCATATGTAAGTATAAATGTGCTTAAACACTTGTGGCAAAGCCACCACAACTAAATGCGAAATAATGGCGAAGCATTTCCCGTTAAACGCGTATGCAAACAGAAGTACATCTACTAGATACGTTTTTATATAGGGCTTATCAGACTGAATAGAGTGAAGTTAGACATACAGTTCATTGTATTACGTATTTTTCTTGGCAAGCAGCTGTTATTGTGGTGGTGGCGTCAACGATGTATTATGGTCATGGATAAATTATTTTTATGTATTGACTAACAGTTTTACGTGTATACGACATAGTGTGTAAAGTCGTAATGGTACAACAACGTATGTATGTTGTATGGTAATGTTGCGATGTTACTAACCTATACATCGTAATCGTACGACTGGCGATTAAACAGAAAATGTTACTTCTCTAACTGCAAAAGAAAGCAACATTAACAATGTGTGTGACAAAAACACAATACATACATAGAGTCTTGTATTTGTATCGTGTTTGTAAATAGCAACATAGACTGACTTTATTTATTCGCATGTCTGCAGTCGATTAATACACAAGAGTTACAAATTTTCATTGGCTGTTGTGTTTTGTCTTTGTCTAAATTTATGAGAAATATTTGTCGGGCAATTAATTGGGAAATAATGCGGATAATTAACTACTGCCATTGCGTTGACTGTAAGACTGATTGCGGAGTTATTGCGTGTTGATTCGTATTTTTCTATCTAGTGGAGAGTCTCCACCTTGATGATTACCGACAACGATGCAAGGACTGAATTGCAATCAAGCTGCTCTAAAAATGTTTGGTACACGTACAATATGTGTAAGTATATACATGACGTGATTATATTATATTATTATGGTTGTAGACGAACTAGAAGACACACCAAAAACACATAGTATTAAATAGTATATATATACTGCAAAGAAACAAACGAAGTAGGACAAAAGAAAATCCTGAAGCATTGCATGACTTCAGAGAAAATTAACTTGTAGTTTTCTCTCTTCCTATCTTATGCTTTCCACCTTCATTTCATTTCATTCCATAGCATGGGATTTTCCAGTTGATCCCTGCCTGTGTGGAATGAAAAGTGAGTGTGATATGGAGGAACTGAACCTCTCTCTCTCACTCTCTCCAACTATGTGTCTCTCTCTGTGTGTTCCCAGATCAGCACACTTTCCTCCTTGTACATACACACTCATATACTGAAAAAGCAACGGCACGGTTTGGTTGTGTGTGAGAGAGAGAGTCCTATTCTCTCGGTGTTGCTTTCCTTTCGTTCACATCACATGCTTTGATGAGATGAGATCTGTTCCTCCGGAACGTTCCCTTGTGGGATTTTGTCTGTGTACATTCTTTTCCGTTTGATTCTTGTCGAATCTTTTTCATTGCCTCTAAGCCAATCTGTATTTCATTGATATTCCTGCTACAACCTCAGTCAGTTGTGACTTATGTAGAGAGGAGAACTAATGCATGCATTCATGACATGCAACATATTAGCAAGGCTAGACTGCGTTACACTACATAGACAAAGCAAAGCAAGAAGAGCAAGGCATGCACACTCCTATCACAATTTTCAAGCTGTTCTCTTTCTGTTATCGTCTTAGGTACTTTTGAAACGACTACTATGTATTTCTATATTATGTAGTAGTTTATATGGTGTTCTCTATAGTGCTTTTAGTGCTTGCATTACACCACACGTCTACATTCGCCACCAAATATCCCAAAACCAGAGAACGTACGTAGACATAGCAAGATTAACTGTGATGCTTGCAAGTATAATATAATGTCTAGCCATAATAGTCCTTAGAGCTACATTCGCTAGGATTGTGTAGGATGCGGGGTGAAGATGAGATACTCTCACTCTAGTGCACTGCTCAACTAAATGAATATTTGATCAAGATTCTATGCACCACACATCATATAGTCAGTTTAGTTTACAAGGGACGTTATATTATATACGACAGAATATTTAAATTCTACTTCTGTGTGTCACAGTCGCACTACTCCTGGACTAATCCAATCTGAAAGTAAACACGGACTGAGTGAAAGAGTGAGAAAGAGAAATACAAGTACAGATGAGAGTTTGTTTTGTATGTTATGTACAGAGTTCCATTATATTCAGTTTGAATTTGTTAATAGTTATATGTATGTATTATATTTTGTTTTGTATGTGGACGATTTAGTATCAATGCAATGCAAGTTTGTTGTGCGATAGTTAGGTACGGTACTGAAGATTATTAATGGCACAGCCGTCTGTTGCTTACTAACATAGCGGTGAAGCAGTTGATGTTGTTCTCTATAGTGAGTAGACACTGAGTCGAGTTGACGGACTGAAATGTATAAAAGTTTGCTTGAAAAAGGAAGAACTTAGAGAGAAAAGTTTGTATCTGTACAACTAGTACGATTATACGAGAGATGTGAGATGGATCAAAATAGGATATTTTCTTTGCGTTGCCATATTTTGCTCATGGACTACCCATAAGAAAGCAAGCAAAGTACACATCCAGTGAATCTACTTCCCTTGTGAATGTAGTCCTACGATGGTTATGGTTATATAGCTGTAAGTACTTATTAGTTTATATATCGGACAGAACAGATGCATGGAATAGTGTGTGTATACAAATATATACATACGCATTCAAGGAGCTATCAAGCAGTGGTGGAAGTACTGTTGAACTGTGCAGTGTACAGTTTTGTATGTATATTGTAGTGCATAAAGAGGCATACGAATGCATCAAGTTGAAGATCTTCGTTTTTACTTACCCGTACATGACACCAACCAGACGAGACCATGAGCGTACCACACCAGAGCACAGGGAATATTTCCAGTTCTTTAGAATTTTTCGGAGCGAATCCAATTCAATCCGATCCAATGCAAACTATCCCATTCCTGTGTCTATTCTGTCTCTGTGTATGTCCTTTACTCACGCCATGATGTCACTGGGGACATATGAGTTTCTTCTGAGTGCCACATCTAACGTACTTCATCCCCTATTTTCTTTCTATTCTATTGCGTTGGATTGCACTACACTCCTCATGCATTTATAATAAGGAATATTCCAATCTGCTTGACTTGGTTTCTTTCTGCACTACACTAGTACACATATACACTGCTGCGGTATGGGGTTTGCTTTCTGCAACGGCTCCGACTCGGGTGTGAGCTCATTTTCTCTATTTTTATATGGAATGAAATTACCTGGAATTGGACGTAAGAAAATAGGAATCTTGTTTATTATATATGTACATTAGAAAATTCACGACAACAACATGAGCACATGCATTATTTAATTGAACTTTCTCTGAATGTGTGATATGAATGATATTTCACTGGAGAAACACGTCTTTTGAGTCTCTTATTTGCTTATTTTATTTCTACGGTTATTTCACTTTTACGTTTACCAGGTTTCTTTACTCGTGCATTATTACTATGTACATGAACAGAACATGTAGTGAAAATTGTTTATTTACCATGATATACAAATACAATGGAGTTTATACGGAGAATTAAAGTTTACAGTTCATTTTAATGTTAGCATGTAACAGCCTCTTGCAACTTTATGACTGATGTGATGTGATAAGGGAGATTTTGAAAATGACGAATCGGAGCTTTGTACTTTGAGTCGATTTTAGTATCAGACGTATAATGTTCAAATCAAGGAAAAGACTCATAATATCCTTTCTATACTGTTGCAAGATTCAAATCAGTTCTGGTTCGATTAAGTTCTTGTCACGTTCTGTAAAAGTAGTAATGCAATATTTCGAATGTAAATTTGTCATAAAATAGGAAATGAGCGGGGAAGGAGAAAGACCGAGAGGGAAAGTGTATTATGGCCTGTAGTTGAGTAATACGTATTACGTACCCACTAAACTATTTCAAAATACATTCAAAGCCATACTAGAAAATGCAGTCTCAGTCTCAGTCAGTCTGCGTTGGCTTTGCATGCAAAATGCGACTCTTATAACTCATAGGAGTGCGTTTGGGTCGGTGTGCGGCTTTTTGATTGTGAATGAAGGAGTTAGTATAATAATACAGAGTTGGAGTGTTCATGAGGAAGCGGTATATACAGCAAACGTAATTAGAAAAGAGCTCTGGCAGAATAGGCCGATAAATGTCATACTATAAAATAAGGCTTGGCTAGCTAAGCAGCTGCATTGCTACAGCATGGAGAATTATGTATGCAAAAATAATTTCTTGTGGTGTCGGTTGGGTGGCTCCGTGGTATCTGTGTACTTATCTACAGCACTATAATAAAACTACAATAATATGAAAGGTTATATGTACTTATATACTTATATTCTAACAACGGTAGACTACACATTTGCAATTCTCAAAGACAGCATACATACAATGTACGTTAATACTTTGTTATGTTTATAAGTAGTAAGTAGGTATGTGCAGTTACTTACACAAGTTCATCTTAGAATCACGAATTGTAATATATATTCTGTGTATGTACAGCAATAAGTAATTCCCTGCATAGTAGTTTTGTAATAATACAGTCTGCTGTGTATAGTTAACCAGTTACAATTTACGATATATATTCAGTTTCTGTTTACGTTTACATTTCTCGTTACAACACATTCCTCGAAAAGAAAGCTTATTAATGAAGAAGAAAGCTTTAACATTTTAGCTGTAACTGGAGTCACAGACATGTTTCTAGTGCAACTGTCTTTAATATTTTCGCAGTAATTGTGGCAGTGGCGCTAGTCCTGTCTGGCGATTGTCTCATTCAAGTCAAACAACTCTGTTCACCTTAAACTTCTGTTGTCATATTATAAAAGGACTGTGAGCGGAGTAAGTTTGCTTTCTTCCGACTCTAATAAATGTATTTCCTTACTTTACTTTCATTGCATATGTAGTTGTACTGTGTAGTACGTAGATTGTAGATAACTGCCTGTAGTGTAGCAGTGGAGTAGTGGAGCAAACAGCGATCCAGACTGTACTGTGTGTGTACTGCATATTATTCTCATTTGGTGCTACTGTGCATTACATGTGTGTGCCTACTAGACTACTAGCTAGTAAATAGCAAGGGAATGTAATGAGAGGGCTGAGTACATGAATAAGCTACCATATAAGGCAGTGGTTGTAGTAGGGTAGGTAGTGTGTGCTAGACTACCATGTTATGGTATTACTATAGTCATTTCTCCACTTTAGTGATTGAGGATTGAGGGATCCAAGCGAGAACACTTAATGGGAAAACCGCAATAAAAACTCGGTCGATACGCACTTAAAATGTAAGATATTGGAGAAAGAACATACATGAGCAGGGCTGAATGCTTTTGCGAGTGCTAGTAAACGAACGTAGGAACAACTACTTTAGTTTAGTGTGTTTCTCCATCGGTAACATATTATACATAGCCACGTTCCGCGTATACGTTTGTACAATTCACTATGAACAAATTCTCAGAAGGTCGGGTCGGCAAACTGTATTTGCTATATATTTCCTATGTACTGCTTACTCTATTCTGGACTCACGAGCATCCACAAAGCTAACTAGCTGTATACTGTGGTAGTGAGTGATAGGCTCGGTGTGTGCTCTGGTGTAATACATCCTGGCTGCTATAAACTACTTAAATATACGATGCTATAGTTCACCGGACTAAACTGAACATTGCAAATTACTCATGCTATAATAATACTTTAGTCGGGATTGATTGTTAGACAAGACAATTGCGAGAAGGGAGAATGAAAAGACAACCAGAGGCAGACGGAATGACTAGACAGACGCAGACAATTTGCTTGACCAAGTGCTACGTACTGATACTCTTGCTTTGTAATGTAATGTAATGCAACGCAATGTTCTCCATCAGAGCGAGTCTATATAGTGTAGAATGTGTAGAGTTCTTCCAGCTTTTGTAGCTTTAGTGTTTTCTCAGGTTGAGAATTGATTGTTAGAGACCAAGGCTAACTCAGTCTGCCCATTGCCAACGAAACTCTTGATTGAATCGTTAAACCATCAAACCATTGGTTATTCTGGTCGAGTGATATTTTTAGTTGGGAAAAACCCAAACAGGACCGAAGGAGAAAAGAGAAAGCACTCAGTTCATGCAAACTCTCCAGCACAATAACAGCAGCAGCAGGAGAGTCTGCTCTGCTGGAACAGCAGAAACAACAGTCATAGTCATGTGCTTTTTGCTCAAGGTATTATACTGCAGTGCTTGCTTTGACATGCAAGGCAAAGCACAGTCTTTGTGTATAATACCCTGTGTGCTATTACACACTTTGTTCGTGTAATAGTTATGAGCGCTGGACACTGTTCTTATTAGTATTTGTCGGCCACCTTTTGTAAGTAGTATGGGGTAGGTAGTATGCATGTAGGTATACCGTGCTTGTGCTTGTTAATGGTTTACGTTTGTTTAGGTGTTTGCGCTGTTTATCCTTTAATTCCCCACTTGCCTCAACACAATAGCCATAATATGTGTTGTGTGCTGGCAAATGTTTTTCTTGGATCGCATGAAGTTTAATTCTTCTTAAAGGACATGGGACATTGGACATAGCATTTTTCTGAAATGAATGTGTACGAATTAGTGTATATGTCTTTAGTCTGTAGAGTGTATTGTACAGTTATAATATAATGCAAGGATGCGGATGTTATATGGGAACAAAAAGCAAGAGATTTAGCAAGTGACGCTTCGAAGGAATTACTAGAGACTACATATTCCTCAGGACGACAGTAAAACGAAGAAATGCCAGTAAAAAATTGGCTCGTAAACTGAGAAGTGAGAGAGAGAAAGCACTTCATGAACTTTTGCCGTTACTTCCCTGCTGTTGGCTAAACTATCAGAATACAGTGTAGTAGAATCGAATGGAGTGGACGAGGAGCTAATGCTGAAGCTGAAGACGAGAGACGATAACATAACATGACTTTCAGTACTAGAGTTCAACTGCAGTACTGCAGATGGGAGAACTTGTCCAGTTCATGTAGTGCTAAACTATATACACTTCCAGAATATCTCCGAGGCATAAAGGCATTTTCATATTGAAGTAATAGTAATACAGTACATATGTAGTAGTGTAAGTGTTAGTATTACTATGTATTTGGTATGTTAGTTGGTTGAATTTTCTAATAATACTATCTATATAATATTATAGTTTAGTTATTGGAGTATGCAATGTGTCGGTATACATATAGAATGCTAGTGTTTAGTCAAGAGAGTCCAGTTCAATCTACAAGTCTATGCATCTTGGACTTTGGTTGGACCATACCTTGGTATTTATTTGATAGGTTGTGTTTTAAAATAGTGAGTATAATAATATATCAGTCTGTTGTACGCGTAGTAGTTTAGTGTGATGTACATTGTATGTAGTCGTAAGAAAGAGGAGGAAAGCTAAAGTGGTCTTTGGTCTGACTGGACTGAACTGGACGTTTTTGTCGTGTCTTGGTCGCCCAAAAGAAGAGGAGACCATTCAGGGTGATGTTGTGCTTACGAATTGGTTTCTTCCAAGCTTTTCTATAGAGCTATGAAATAACTTACACGTTACATTACGTATAGTTTACTGGATCCAGAATAAAGTTGACTTACTTGTTCTAATGCTACTAGTATGTACTAAGAGGACGATGAGAGAGAGAGAGAGAGAGGAAAGTGGTATGGTGGGTTTGTTTAGACAGTCGTAATAGAGTATAAAGAAGTGGAATAGCAGCTTCTTTCTCCATTCACTCTAGTTTAGTTAGATCCATAAAGTAGAATTCTTCCGTTGGAAAGGCTTTGCACGTTAAAGCCTCTAGTTGGCTCAGGGTCGCCAAGAATGGAGAAATTTATGAGGAGAGTTGATGTCGTTTGATGACTCGATGAGATGATACTTTTCTACTTTATATCGTCCGTCCTTTTTCCTTTAGTCACATGCCGGGATAGCTTTATAGATTGCCTATAATAATGCATACTCATGCACTCCCACTATATATACGGGTGCTATATTGTACATGCTGGGCTTGGCATTGCTCTTGTCTTCCTTGGCCTTCCCGGGATCTTCTTCTTCTTCTTGGTGTGGAGGAGAGTAGACACTGTAGACTCATGACTTCAGCTCAGTTCGGTCTCTCACCAGGCTCTTCAAACTTTCTTTATATCGATTTTTCTTCTTTTCCTATTCCATTGGTTGTGTGTAGGTTGCCGTCCTTATAATATAGTAGTTCCCTTAATTATGTGTATTCTCGATGTGATTTTTAAGCATAGTATATAACCTGCCCACACACGGGGTTTATAGAGGGGGATGATGTACCTACATTCTTATACACTTAGACACACAGTATACACTTAAAGACCAAGAAAGTAAATAGAAACTATTATAACTTTCTCTTTTATAGATCATTACCTATTTTCCTAATAAAAGTTCAATGTTGTATATACGAAGCGGATGTGAACTCAAAGGAAGGGCTTAAATACACTAAGAACCTATTTGTAGTACAAGTATCTGTAGTTGGTTGGGTATAGCGTGTATCATAAAGTTAACTTACTTGGGTTTCGTCATCTTCTCTCGAGGAACTCAATTCAAATGAGGAATAATAGTACAAGATACTTTCTTCCGGTAGATAGGTCAGATATAGAATTAAGGGAATTTCCAGACGACACAATAAGGGACTGATTAGATATGTTGTTGACTTATTTGCATTGGAATTTGGATTGTAGCAAAAGAACAGCAGGATTCAATGTTCTGATATTGATGTTCTGTAGTGTGCTTAATGTAGTGAAGTAAATGGGAGGAGAAGAGTTACGCTACGATTACTGAAAGAGTTTTTTTCCTATTTGTTTCCCGCACTACTACTGTTTGTATTTGCTTATTTAGCATACAACCTCGTTTGGAATTTCAAATTTTATGTGAATAACTTGTAAGCACTACTTTAGCATAGTATGTAGTACACTATAAACATTTCGCTTTTACTTACTGGGCTTTTGGTATAAATAGAGTAGTTTTAGTTCGCTCAAGAATCAAAGTTGCATTGATTTGTCCTTTCGATATTGTAGTCTATAGTACGCTGTTGACGATAACCATTGGATTTTATATTTCCTTTCTACTGCAAAAATACAATGTGTTGATTTACATGACATATTATAGTGTAGTAGAAAAGTTTGATTTGCAATTTTAGTCTAATGCTTTTCTCTCTGTCTGTTTTTGTTTATGACTCCCGTAAGGCTTTCTTTATGATGTGAGCACAGATTGATTTTATTTTTCAGTCTCTGTCGAAGAAAACCCATCAAAGTGTATGAGCTTATGGGCATAAACATTAGATTTCTTATTTTAGAAGATTGAGTATCTACCTAAAATAATCGATAACATGCCAGGGCATTCATGAATGGCCTTCGCCCGACTTTTACAACAAGTACGATGGTAATAGTATAGTCAGTCATACATAATCATAATAATAACGGACTGCAATGTAATGCAATGTGCATGATTGATTACTAAAGTCACTCAGTCAGCAACCAAAAATGAGAAATTAGATCATTTTTTATTTGGTAATCGCGCACGAGCTATTCATGTTGTACTTAATAAAGCAAAAAGTGCAAATCTGCTTTCATCATCGTCTTTTAGCTGGGAGGGATAAGATACTACTACTACAAAAGGAAAATTACATTGAAATGAAATTGAACTGAAACTTGTATTAGATACATACACATAGATGAAAAGAAAGAAAGAGACGGAGAGGGGGAAATGATGTGCACATTGTTTTGTTACGTTATTTGTTATATCCACAAGCTATATCCTAATATCGTGTTATGATTAGGAAAGAGGGATTACAGTTACTTTGCCTTGGCCTATTGCTTGAATACTATGTGTGCTGTTATGCATTCGTTACTACTTTTACTATGTTGTACCTTGCCTCTCTATTTCCTTGCTATATCTTTAAATGTGACATTTCACATCTCATAAGGGATTGTCGGGTCGGTGCCCTTCTTTATGGTGCATGGGATTACGGTTTCCCTCTTTTCTGAAGACATCGTTGGCTCGTCTCCATATATTTGTAAATAGAGGTGGTAGCGGTAGGTTGACATGTGCTGTGTGTTGTGTCGTGTGCGTATCTGTTACATTATACCCACCATCATCTCTCTAATGTAACTAAAGTTTATCTGTAGAAAAGAAATGAAAACTTGGGTCTTGTATTATTTGTACAAGTATGTATAAGTAGCAAATAGCAAACACGACATGGGTATGTACGCTACGACCTGACAGAATCTGTATAGTATATCTGTAGTAGTGGTAGAGATGAAGAAATGAAGATGTTTATAATATAGCCTGGTAGTTTGGGATTGGAGTGAGTGAGTGGAATGAGTCACCTGTTATTTCTAGCACTGTGCATTTCGCATTTCTACCCGTGTGTTTGTTGAATAGGAAGGAGGTGTGCACTGTGTACAGACAGATATAGAAATTCTTATTTAGTGGGCAGATACAAAAACAAACCTTAACGTATTGCAATTGCCTCTACACTCTACAGTGTGATATATTTATAGGCAAACGAAAGCTGCTTTATATACGTTACATGCTGTATTAGTACGTATGTACGAAATGAAAGATTGGATATTGTATAGGTAATAGGTTCATGATGCACATACATGATATATAGTACATCTACATGGTTAGTGTAATATAGTGTTGGTGGGAAGCGTATTGCACTACAAATAGGAGCAGCGAGTCGGGTGGATGTTGATTATTTATTGATATGATAGAAGAGATGGACTCAAGCCGTCATGATAAATTTGACTGTAGTGCACGGTTGAGAGAAAACATGGAAGCTGTGATGGGTTACTTATCCTTGGTTCAGTTGAAAATCGAATGTGAATAGGGATTTAGAAGTTTAGTTGGTCTTGTGAAAAGATGGAAAGCCTTTGAGGTGTATGTGTATTGTATGGAGAATGGAGTGGAGTGTATGGGAGTGAAACTAGAGCCATGGATGTGGCAATCGTACTGCTATTGTTATTATTGTGTATTATATTATGATGATATGAAGAAAAGGGACTAAAGGAAGAGAGGACTATGTATGATGGTGTTATGTGAATAGAAAAATATCCTCCAAGAACATGTTATTGCATCGTGTGGAATAGAATAGAATGGAAGTAGCTTATGACTTCATGAGAGTTACAGTGAGAGAACACGTACAGCGTACAAATGTACTTTACACTTTACCCCACTGGGTTTCGGATGCTTACTTGACTTTTCTCGTTTTGACTTGGCCGTCCGAGGAAATGGAAAGAGCAGGTTATGGATTGTATGAAATAGTAACAGTAACACTGGCAAATCTACTAGTGTGTGTGTCCCTGTGTTTTGTGTGTTGAATTTCGTTTCGTAAATGTACGTACGTACATACATGTACATGGCTACATGCCGTTACTGATACAACTTTTTAGTTATACTAGCTACCTACTGTACCTACCTAGGTATACTATTACATACAATGCAATGTATACATGTAAGAATGAGAAAGGTCTTTTGCTGAGATATTTTATAATATTGCGTACCTATACAGATGCAGTAATACAGTATACAAGGAGCTATGCGTCGCAAGTTTGCTTCTCTATGTGTTCTATGTGTTGGTCTAACTTTTAACTGGTTTGGATTTGGCCGTAGTGGACTCGAGTCGCATTGTAATAGCACGTTGTGTTGTGATGTGAATGAGAAGCCGTAGCAAAGCTCGTAATGTGACAGAACGAATGATATAAATCACATTTCGCACATGCTTCCTTCGTCGCCGTCTTGCCTTGCCGTATGTTGTGCAGTTCACTTCTGTACATAGTCTTTTGGTGACTGAGGAGGGTTTCGTTTCGTTTCGTTGCTCTGTCAGTTTACGAGTGAAGTACACTAAAAGCTCAAACACCAGAGGCAGGCAGGCAAGGCAGGCCAAACGAGACAAGTCTTTCTCAGTATGTAGTGTAAAATATCTGTAATAGTCATAGAACTGATATTATGCTGTGTACATTTCTCCTTCCTTCGTTCGTTACGTACTTACCACGACTACTTGCATACAAATGCTATAAGTAAAACGTATGATGTCGTAAAGCATAACAGAAATATGGGTTGCCTGTTTTTTTACTTGAGACTTGAGAGTTAAGTAAAGTTAAAGCAAGGCCTAGTCTAGATTCTAGATGCAGTATAAGTATATGTATGATAGCATCCAGAAAAAGAGGAGCAAAACCATGCCACCACTTTTCCTACTATCTTATAAACATTACTTTCATATTTTTGGCTTGACTTCAATGGTGGTCTGTTATAATAGGGGTATTCATATTCTATTCTTTTTGATTATACTTCTGATTGTCCGTCACTTTTGGCGGCGGTTTGTGGAAGCTAATCTGGTAGCATAATCAATGAGTGAAAAATCATAATCATAAAGTAGTTCCAGAGAAACTTTTCTACTTTTCACTTCTCTCTTGGCTCGGCTTATTTGTGGAGAGTGTTTAAATTTTGTGCAATATCGTGAAAGCTGTAAGGAATTTAAGTAATGTAAGCTAAGAGAAATTCAATTGCTTAAGTATAAGTGAATAATCCAGAGAAGTGAAAAGTAAGAACTGAAAAGATTTTGAATACCCCTAATGTTATGATGTTTTCCTTGCTGCAACTTAGAGCTATATTCCTGACATATACTTATAGTAATGATGTAATATTGTAGGTATGAAGATGGTTGTAGTAAATATGCATGGTGTATCTGTAGTGGAATTCTAGTGCTTGTATGTGAGAACTACTTCTTGTAGTAGTAGTGTAAGTCCTCGTTATAGTTTCATGTCTCATGCTCACATCAACTCATTTCCGTGTAGAGTGAGCCATATATCAAGGAGAGTGAGATATATGATATATCATAAGTGTGAGAGAGAGAATCTTAAAAAGTCTTCAGTGCTGTTCAGTTGAGTTCTCTCCTCTGGATTTTGGTTTTGTTGCATTTGTACGTACGTGTGTGTGTGCTGTTGCTTTACTTCTCCAGTCAGATGCAATGCAATGGTTTTCCATTACTTTACTTAATGTTAGTCGACTACTAGTAGGTGTGTTTCTTCTGTGGTAGCTGTGTGAGCTGTCTCTCGATGGATCTATTAGTTATAGTACCAACATGCCAACATACCACCATCACCACCGACCTCCTTATATTTATATAATAGCTGTTCTTTAACGCTTAACGCCACCATGTGTATATATCATCAGCTGCTATGGCTTGGCTTAACTTGACTCTTCTCTTGTTGAGAGGAGATGGGAATTGAGGATGGCAATTTGGGAGGAGATCTTTCATGCTTGTTCACAGTGTATTCATGCATATGACTACTATAAGTGCAGTACATACCCACCGTCCTCTTTCTACTCACCACTTACCACTACAAAATGAAATATACTTGTATTTGTATTGTACTATGAATGAATGTGTCGGTGCTGATGGATTCTGTAAAGGCTCTTCACTAAATTGACTTCGTATAAAGGATACTAATAGATCGGATGGGCGATAGTTATGAGAATAATGCATATAGATAGGCACATACAGAACAGACACATAAGGTTACTTGCTCTGCTAAATCTACAAAGCGAGATATTAGTGATGTATGTTGTAGGTTCTGTTTAGTTTCGTTTGTGAGTTATATGCGTTCATTGTATGTATGTACAAATGGCATGAGTTGGGGCCGTAGAAATACCTAGAAAGGTGGAGGTATGTTAGCGCGTAGCGTATTGTATTCGTATAAAATAGAACTTACGTTTGTGGCTTTCACAGGACTATGCATAATTTGCAACTGAGGTTTGGTCGGAGTGTCTAGATGGGAAATCAAAGCTGAACTGGAGGCAGAAAAACTGATGTTGACGTTATCGTTCTTTTATCATATATATAGGAGACTAGGAGGAGCAGTGTTCAACACACAATCAGACAATCCGAGTTGGCCGCTTATAAATATTCTTGAACCTGAATATGTGTGTGTGTGTATGTGTGTGTATCTTCTCATCACATGCATTCAAACAAGCTATTCAGGGGAGAAAAAAGAAAGGGAGATTGAGCTTGAAGAAAATTGGATGGAATTTCTTGGTTGGTTTACTCGAGATGAGATAGGAAACCAAGAGGAGAGCAGACGGAGAATTCAGTTTTCTTAAAAAAGGCAATTTGGCTATGTGCTTTGCTTTATCTTTTTCTCGACTCTCTCTCTCTGTTAGCTACTACTCTCCTACTCCTATATGGTTTGGTCTATAGCTCCAGTTTAGTAATCGACTGACGTTAAAGTCAAGTCTGTTGTTGTTCATTGCTGTCCTCTTCTCTCTGCACTCCCAGACTCATTTTTATTATGTAATCGAGGAAAACATGGTTTTCTATGTAAAATGTTTTTTAATGCAATGTGACGTGAATTGAAGAAGGCAGGAAATGGTGGAGGAGAGAGACAGAGACGCAAAAAGAATGCAAAGCAAAATCTCCTGTGTTTTGTGTACATCACGAGATTTTTACGTTGTATTGTATTGCTTCGTAGGAGTTTTCAGCATGTTTGTGTAAAACAAGGAGTTGGGTGGCAAAGTGGCAAGATCTAAAAACTAAAGTCTTATAGTAGGTATAAAATATATCTGAAATCCTTGTCATCATATTATTAGACCAATATATACATACATCTATGTACGTGTGTGGGACACTTGCAAAAGAATCGCTGTGTTATATTTGTATAGTATGTATGTATAAAAATATAAGTAAGTAGTAACGTAGGTACAGTATTTTCCTTCCCTTTTGCTTTTGCAAGGTCTATTGTATGAGTTGGAGATATAATATAAGTAGTATGATTATATGGTGTTTGTGTGAGTGGGATATGTATGTGTGGTATAAATTGTTCGTAATGTCCTCTCACTTAAGCTCAGCCGTCGTCACGTCATCGTCAGTCGAGCCAGCTTGACTGAGACTGAGTGACAAATTTTCCGTTCGACTAGCGTGAGATGAGATGAGCTCAAGCGTTAGACATTGAAAGTAAATGAATATGTGCGCGGCGAAGACGAGTACAAGAGCGACCAAGAAGAAATATATCTTAGCCTTAGTCAACATCCACCAACATCCCTTTTATTTGTCAATAGGTATAGCAGAAAGAATGTTTTGTTTTGCTGAGGTAGTTTAGTTCGCATCAAAGCAGCAGGAGCAGTTTGAATTCTGTTCGACGAGTCACGTCATCGTCAACTCAGCATTAGAATGGCAGTCTGTTGTTGTACTTATGGTCTTTTTCATTTATCACATATGTAGTTTGTACTAGAATATGTGTGTATGCTATAGAGAGGGCGTGTTGCGTTGCTTTAGATGTATATTCTATGTGTGTGTGCTCATACATTGTTGTCTCGGCTTTGGTTCGGTGATTCCTCCTGGTTGAATGAATGGTGTATTAGTACATACATAGTTCGGTGGAGTAGAAGAATCAAGAAGGAGGAAGGTGGGTGAGTAAGTGAGTGACCAGAATGATATATGATTTTTAGCACCCTTTCTCTTGTGCTGCATTCTTGCACAGCAATATTTCATCTGAATGGCTATTTAGGTGTGAGACTGAGAAGTATGAGATAAGAGTAGCATAATCTGAGACTAAACCAAAGTATCATGGAATTTGGAGTGGTAGCATATTTTATAAAAATGAACAAGGGAAAAATGTAAAGTTTATGTATGTAAGTTTGATTCTGGTAAATTTAAGTGTGTCGGTTGATTTACAAACTCTCGTTGTTATGAAGGGTGTTGGGTTTTGTGTGTAGTGTGGAGGAAAGAGTAATGTTAGTATAAACTGTAATGGAAAGGAAGCTTATGTCAAGAAGTATGTTTCATGTATGTATATTTGTTTTATTTTCCACAGGGTCGATGCAATCGAGAGAAGCCACCATGCAAATATTTCCATCCTCCACTTCATCTCAAGGACCAGTTGTTAATCAACGGTCGTAATCATTTGGCTTTGAAAAATGCCCTGATGCAACAGATGGGTTTGGCTCCTGGTCAGCCCGTGGTTCCCGGTCAAGTTCCTTCAGTGGTGAGTTGTTGAGCAGAGAAAACTTATTTTTAACGCATTACACATTTATTCATTTACACGTTGCTTTCACCACTTTTCCGTTATTTATCATTATCTTTTGTTTCTAATCATCTAATCTTGAGCAATTTGCTTACTAGGATGGTTTTGGTTTTCAGGCAACGAATCCGTACCTTGGAGTGACGAGTCAGGCTTACAACCCGTACTTTGCTGCAGGACCACTTGTTCCATTGGTGTCGGATCCAACTGGAGGTGGTGTTGTGTCTCCATTGGGTGTGCAGCAGCAAACAGTCGTTGCCCAACAGAAAGTCCCTCGTGCAGACCGACTTGAGGTAAGCCTTTATGTATGTCGAAAATCACGTATCTTCTTCCAGAAACTCTCTGCTGCCTCCGCTGTATGATCGACGTGGATGTTTGAAATTAATGTTATTTAACAGCGATATTAATAATGCGCTTTCATATATACTTACTATTTCTTAACATTGTGTTTGATATTATGTATTACATTATGATGTTCATGTTACTATATATGTATTATGTGCCCAATTCTCCCGAATGTCAAAGGTTGTGTGAGAATTTTTATTATTATTATTCTATCATTCAATGTCATACACCTTATAGCTTATGTGTTTACCTCTGTCCATCGTCTCGGCTAAATCCAAGCTCTTTTCGACGGCTGTATTATTATCACCACGTTATTGTTATTGTGTCGAAATGCCCTATTTAACTTATGACATATACCACTACACCATGCCCGTGTCTGCTTATCTTTAGCTGGCAAGCCATTTTTGTGTATAACTTGCTGTATATTGCTGTACAACACAAAGAGCTACTTATAATCTCTAACTACTTTGAGTGCTGCTAAGCTAACAGTATATATTTACAATACCATTCTGCAATAGTAAGACTTTCAGATTTCCACAATTTCCCCTTCTCTAAGAGATGCCAGACAAACGAAAATTCAAAGGATTAAAATAAGTTTCAGCTTAACTTAAGACTCGGATAGAAAAGCTGACTCAAATGAATGACAGTAAAATATGGTTTGTGCCAAAGCTACTTGATGGTTAGAAGTATAGCGTTCAGGAAATATGAAATGAGTCAAAGTATAAAACACAGTTGTCTTTATTCTCTTTATTCAATTTTATTGCATTGTATAAAATTTCTATTGTAAAAGCACAATTTATCAAGTTTTCTCTATGGAATTTCCACTTTTCTACATACAACTTTTGCAACTGCAACTTTGTGAATCATTGAAAATCTGGTTGCGTTATTCATCCGTGATTACTTTGATCCTTATCAATTTAGTCAATTGTTCACTCACTTCCACATGAATGCTAATCAAATTAAGGAAAGTAGATAAGTCGAGGAAGCGTAATGGCTTTTTAAGAGTTACGTACGATGTTATTGGTTTTTAGCACGTAGAAGTGTTAGATAGTAGATACTCAGTTCACTCTACTTTGTGGTGGTTCTGACATTGAGATAAGAAGCTGTAATAACGTGTTGATGACAGAGACTGTAGTGTAGTAGCAGTAGCTGTGATTTTGGGTTCAATATAGTAACGCCTGAATGGGTTGCCCTGACTAGCTTAATCATCCGTACAGAGTAAAGTTTTTCCATTAATTCTGAGCTGTGAGTGCAGTTTTCTTTTTGCTATTAATACTTGAAGCGTTAATACTCAGCCTGACGAGACGCATGCAGACACTCATCTCATCTAGGTATGTGTATCTTACAAAATGAACTATGGTGTTGGTTGGTGTGCACAGTGTTGTAGACAGTTTGTGTATCACATCCATATTTTATTGTTTATTTTAGTTGCCTAAAGTATTGCTGGCATTTTAACAGTATTTTATTTGTAAGTGAACGCTAGCTGCAACGTTTTCTGTTTAAGGCGATTGTCTGATTGTTGTTGCTACACGGTAAAATATAGCATGGAGCTTGACAATTGCCATTATGTGTATATAAGTTATTCAGTTATTAATGGACTTGTCGTAACATCCAGTATATTATTATTATCGTAATGTAGAGTAGTAAAAAATGAAGATGAAGATGCTGTTATCCATAAACACTGTGTGTGCAAGGTACTTCTTAACGAAGGAAATTACAGATTCTGAGATAGTTACCTTATATGTATATATATAGATGCTCTACCACCCACCAGTGGGGTTTGTCATGTAATGTACTATCTGTATAGGTAGTTTGCCAAAGAAAAGGAAAATAAGTACATAGTGGGATTTTCGCACACACAGGAGTGGCACATATTTTTGTCCATGTCCATGATAGGAGAAGAATGAATCATATTTTTACGGCCGTAACTCTGTAGGAGAGTGCAAGTTCTAAAGTATCGTATGTATTTATTTTATCACATGTTGTGTGTATTATGTAGATAGTAAATACCACACCACCACTTTTGTTTACGTAGTTTGCGAAAAAGTATACTATCAACAGTGATGCACGTAATCTGTTTTGCTGTTAATGTTTAGAAACAATAGGACCATCACATCGATTCAATCTGTAAATAAATGTTAAAAGCAGTATTACAGCAAACACTTTTCTATTCAGGTACATACTACACCTATATATATATAGATAAACAGTTTATTTTCAGCAATGTCATAGTGTAAAGGGTTTAGTATATAAAAGTTGCTATAAATAAAGTAATGCTATTAAGTGAGTGTTTGCTGGAGAGTTGGAGTGAAGAGAGATAGTTGAATGGAGGAAGTGAAACTGATATTATAAAGTGAAAGAAAGGACGAAGGGAGATGAAAATAGTCTTTGACTACGACTCCTATATATACACAAGCATGGTCCAATAAAATGAGAGAAAAACTTCATGTAGGTACATATAAAAGAGAAGTTGAGAAGAAAAGAGTCCTCATTAGTCCTGAGCTATCACTGTAGTCAGGATGCTCTTGAAAAGTGATGAACTCTTGCGATAAGATGTTGTTGGATGCTGAGTGCTTACTTTACTCTCCTGTATACTTGCACACAGATTTACATTCTTATGTCAGTCAGTCAGTAGAATTACACTTTATTCTACCTTCAAACTGCTACTACTAGTTTATAGTGTCTCTCTAGTATATATTCAATGTGTTTGTATACTTGCTGTTAGATTTCACTGTAGATCCTCATCTTCCTCCATTTGTTTAGAATTTTTGAGTTGAGTTGACTAAGACTAGTCGAGTTCCTTCTCTCTTTCACTATCTCTCTCACTCTCTTTCGTCCTGAGTCTTCCATTCTCCTTTGCGTGTGTTTATATAGTCGACAGTCAACATGAAAGCTGGGTTCTCCAATGTAATTTTACGTAAACGTAACTACATTGGCTTTTTTCATTGCTTATGGTGTAGAGCTGCAGACTGTAGACACTCACTTTAACACTATAAATTCGAAAAGCCAAAGCTAAAGCGCGTCCAATTCAATTCTATATGCTACCCTAACCAATCCAGTGTTTATTTAGTTTGGCTTTTCTTGCTGAGTGGTTCTTGGACTCAACGCTCAGCTCTTCTCCGTCTATCTCTGTTAACTCTATTTCATTTCCTTTTCTTTTCACAACAGTATAATATGTATCATATTTAGATAGAGATAGACAGAGTAGAAGGTAGATCGAGATAGTGCATGTCCCGTTTCATAGTCAAGTCTCCTAGTTACTAAGCTGTCATAGTTAGTTTTATATTATGTATTCACTTGCACACTTCCACTCACCGCCTGGAGAAATGTTCTGTAGTACCTATACGTATAATATTTTATAGCGAGAGAAACGAAACTAGTCTTAAGGATGTCTGCACAGTTTACTAAGTATTCCTTTCGTTTCTCGGCAGCCGCTATGTCTATTTTGTTTTCTGAATTTATATCTTTACTTATAGTATGTAGCTCTCCCTGGCTTTAGTGGTAGTGATGCTGGTGATGTTATGTACCTACATAGTGTGTAGTTTGTAGTAGTAGCAGTCTTTTTAATCCTGATGCTTTTAAAGCCAATTAGATTGATTTAGTACAGATGCCATGATTCATTGTGAGAGAACTGGTTTTTGACCTGATTCATTTCTCTTGTAAGTTCTCGAAAGTCTTTTTGCAGTCAAGTTGTTTTCTTTGTAAGACTAAACGCTACGTTCACTGCAGCATAGCATTACATTAGCCGTACACATAGCCATAGCGTACTTAGTCTCTGGTAAAAGTAGCATATCTGCAGGCATGCCATATGAGTCTATGAGTGTCATAGGACTGGAATGAATAAAGTATATTATATGCCTGTGAATAATATTTGTAAGTTACACGAGTGACTAGTGCAATTTGACTGTGCTAGAATAAACTGGAGTTTATCTGTATATAAGTTTGAGGAGCAAGGTACAGTTCAGATTTGTGTTAAGATGTTTTATGTGCTAGGCTGTTGTAAAGCGGTATATAGCAAGTAGTAGCAGTGAGTGTGAAGTTGTCTTTTCATAAATAACGAAGGCAGACTGAAACCAAAAGGAAACCATTTGATGGTGTTTGAATGTACAGAACTCCGTAGGAGTAAAAAACATATGGCCACGCAGCAGTTTTGAAGCTACGTGTGTAAAGAGGGCCCAAATACCATTAAATGCAACAACAACGCATATTATGATTTACGAGTGTTACATTTGTTTTGTATTAGAATTTAAAAGAGTCAAACCTACAAAACTCAACATGACATGACACTAGTTGCTGGTGCTGCGTAGGTCTTAGCCTGTATTTAATTTAGACGGATTAAAGTCGTTGTTGATATCTTCTTTCGTTCATTCGTGGCCAAGAATGTTGTGTATTATTGTAGTGCACATATATAGGAGGAAACAAACAAGTAGCATTTCCTCTGTATGCGGATGCGTAGAGAGTGGAGTGTTAATGTTATATAAAGATAGGGAGATTGACACTGATGGTGATGGTGTATTGGATTTGCTCACACAACTACAGTCGTGTCGAGGATTCTGTTTGGGAAGTGGGCTGTTTTCTTAGGGAATGGAAAAGTTTGGTTTTGTTCTGCGGCTCTTTCCCTACTGCGACTTGGTGGAATGTAATCCGCTAGCACAAATCTAAGTATTGATCTATTAATGTGTTGCAACGCGTTGCCTCTACCGGTTTTATAATGGCTTTCGCTAAATGTCGATAATATACTGAAGATAAGAATTGCGACGTTGAGCACTAAGTGGCTTGTCTCATTTGGTATGATTATGGTATGATGGCAAGCTTTCGTTTCGTGTGATATGAATGGAAAAAGCTAAAGCCATAAAGCTATCTAAATAAATACGGCGAGAGAGCTAACAGCCCGTGTGTATTTTTTGTGTTTTTTCCTGGTGACCTGTAGACATACCCTGGAATGGTGGCGTACAAGCGTCCAGCAGGCGATAAGAGTGGGGTCCCTGTGTATCAACCGGCCAATACATCATCTGCAGCCGCCTATCAACATTTGATGCAGTTACAACAGCCGTTTGTGCCTGTTTCATGTAAGTCCTTTAATGCTCCCTACTTGAACTTGAACTCTGTCCCTATCTTTCAGACGAAGAGAATTTTTTTTCAACGCTTGCATGGAATTGACTTTTAACTTGTTAATAACTCTCATACTTATAAGTTAGTGAATCGTAAGAAATTGCTCTTATTGTCGATTGGATGGTTGGCGATCTTTTATAGCTGTATATTTTTTCTGACTTTACTCGTAGCATATTAGTATTCGTATGTATTGAATTTTCTGTGGTAAGTACTGAGTAGATCGTATTGTGAGTGGTGTTGCTTATGCCCAATGCTGTTCTAGTGTAGTTACACCAATTATTTTCACAGCTAATAGTATCCAGCACAATTCGGGCGGCTCTGCCAACGTTTCCGGACTCCCATCATCTTCAGCTCAAGATCCTTCGAACAGCGGACTGTCCAACGGCTCGTTGGACCCTCACAGCTTAAACAACGACACCCCAATCAAACGCCAGTTGAAGCAAGAGGACGACAATGATCTTCACGATGGAAATAATTTAGCAGGCAATAGCGGCAATGATCTTGACGATGAGACTAAAGAGTCTGCCATGAAACGCATGAGAGTTAACGCAGGGACTAATAGTCAGGCTAGTATGAATTCGAATGTGGCTGTTTCCAGTGCTGCTGCAATGGCACAGAATAATGCGGCTTATGTGGCTGCCGCACAGAGTTACCATAATGCACTCGCAGCCATCAATTACACTGGTGTTGCATTACAAACTAATAAGACTCAACAGTCGGCTAACCAGCAAAATGTTGGGCAACAACATGGCTACCAGGGTGCTCCCAATTATCAAAGTCAGGCCCATGCTGCAGGAGTCCAACAACAACAAAATCAGCAGCAACAACTGCTCAGCCAGTACCAGGCCATGGCTGCCGCTGCTTTGGCTAATCAGGGCGCATTCCAAGGACAAATGGGTGTTCCCCAACCCGGGGTTTCTCAACAACAGCAACAAAATCTCAATATGAATATGAATGCTGCACAAGCCGCAGTGGGTCTCAACCCATTTGCTGCTGCTGCTGCAATGAACCCACTTTTGGCGGCTTCTTTGCCACAAATTGCAGCCGCACAGCGAGCGGGGATGCTGGCTAATCAACAAGGGGCTCAGGGCATGAATCCCAATCAATTCAATCCTAGCGCTCTTGCTGCTGCAGGTATGCCCAATGCGGGTGGGGCTAATCAGGCTGGGGGCTTCAATCCCTTCGGAGTTCAGTTTGGTGGCCCTGGTGGTGCGGGAAATGCTGGTCTTCCCTTCCAACAGAATCAGCAAGCTTTGCTCGCTGCGTATGGACAATTTGGCAGAGGTCATGTACCTGTTGCAGTCTCTGCTGCTAATACCATGGCCTCCCAACAGTTGGCTTTTGTTGGCAATCCTGCGGCAGCTGTTGCTGCTGCCGCAGCCGCGGCGGGTGGTGGAGGTGTACAACCCGGAATGAAAAGAATGAGACCCAATTAAAAAAAAATATTTCCGAGATGTTGGTGCACACTTGATGTGTTAAACCACTTATGAAAAAAAGATACGGAAAAAAATACTGTGTGAGGACTACCTAAAATTGAAACTGAGGGGTTGTCAATTAGTTTGTAATGCAAAATTGCCGAAAATACTTTCATTTTCAAGCTTTCGATTACACACGGCAATCTTCAGGAATTAAAATTAGATGTGTTAAGTTTTTTTAAATTTTATTTTCAAGCTTTTGACTATATATACGGCAATCTTCTTCAGGAAATAAAAATTAGACGTACTAAGTTTTTCCATATATATGGTATATTAAACTGCTAAGACATAGAATAAGCGAAGTTGGAAGAGTAACACTATTAAAATAATAATTACTTGACTAAAGTGGGCATTGACTGTTGAATTAGCTGTGTAATCTTAGTAATCTATAATAAACGACAGTTAAGCTTACGCTTATAAATTTACTAGTAGATTTGTTTTAATGAACTCTATGTATGTACGTCAAATGGAAATGTTAACGATGCTTCTGTTTTCAAACTTTTTGTTTTTAGTTCATGTTAGTTAATATTATTTTTATTTTATCCCAGAAATTCTGATTTTTTGACACGATTATTCCACACACCCACATATATAAGTAGACACACGCTAATAATTATGATTCATAACAATCTGAGATTGACGGAGACATGCACTTTGACATGTCGTTTACTTTTACTATACTACAACACTGACATCAAAATGCTTGTTTGTTCTCGTAGTAGTGATTTGATTATATTTTATATTATAGCTACATCTTATCTCTGTACTGTACGTTATATGTCATGGAAATGTATGTTATTTCTTATCTATATACTTATTATGACATGACTACTTTAAGTTTTGATTTATCTGCTTGCTAATAATGATTAATACTACAGACACATATTCTTAGTCAATATTCTTGTTCGTCTTGAGACATCACACTTGAGGCTTTTATCGTGAAAGAAAATTATTAATGCCCAAACAACAATTTACCTTTATATTTAGTTTTTTAGAATACAGTCTCTATAATGATCTTAATGTTATGTGGAACGTACGTACGTGGTAGATGGTATATAAGTAATTCCTGACTTGAATGAATTGGGATTTTAACGTTTTTGTTTGTAAGAGTAACTTTTACCTTACTTGAGTATAGCTGCATAAGTAATTGTGTAACTAGTTTTGTCTTACTAGTGATAGTATTATATTTGTAAATATCTTTTAGTACAATTACCAGTCTTAATGAATCATGATGAAGTGGAAATTGAAAATGCATAAATAGTTTGTCATTTATATTAGTTTGTATGTAAATGTTCATGTGGTATGATGGATATGGTATGATGATCATGGTAATTGTGTGCTTATTGCAGTAGCTTGTACTGATTTACATGTACAATTTTAATGATTCGTATCAATACATAGTAAACATATATATAGCTACATATATATATAATAATTATTATGACTTTCTCAAGTTCTTTTAGATAGATTATGTGCATAGAGGTACTAGAGTGAAGTGGATATGTGGTGTATATTATGTACGTATTCAACATAGGTCTATGCAAAGATAGATGCTATGCTAACTACATACTACTCGTATAAACTATGCCCATATTTAGTAAGAATAATATTATGTAGTTGTGAAAACTACAACTTATGAGAATTATGATTACAGACTGCATTAGAGAGACGTAGTAAGGTCCAGTCCATTAGTTTTCCTCTTCATACTAAACTAAACTACTGATAGTATAATAGTGGTATTTAGTAAATACCTAGCTAGAAAATACTATAAGCTTGATACAGAGTAGGTTTTTGCTGATATACTACAAGTAAAATAAACAAAACGTCATGTTTTGATAATTCATATTCATATGTAGATCGTTGATATGTATGTACGTTATGTAGAATACCTATGTTATCATCATCTCTGTGCTTTTTACGTATGATGTTTACCTTTTACCTTAATTGACTACTACTAAAATACATACATAATTACCTATTGAGTAAACTAACGTTAAAATATAAGTACTACCTATATAACTTCTACTACTACTACTATATTATAAATACATATTAAAAATGATTCGATTCGTGTCCATTGTCTGTTGATTTGAAACAGCTGTTCATTAAAATTATGATATGGGAAGGGAAAAGAACAATGTATGATGCCTTGTGTTGTTTTTGCTGCAAGTATTTTGTTGTTTCATTATTTTAAGACTAAATATTATTATTACGTTTACGCGGGTCAAGGTTGCTGTACTCACTTACAATTCAGTCCGATCACTTCCTTCCGGTTGATTGCTTCCAGCATTAAGCCAGCAAGCCTTTATTTAATGGTTGCATACATTTAATATATTAATATGGATCGTCTAGTTAAGTTATGATTTATTTATACATTTTACTGTACTACTAAGCAAGTCACACATTCCAGCCGCATTTAATTATTTGTACGGTTTTCTTCCAGTCTTTATATAATACTTAGTCTGGCTATAGTTACGCTGGAGTGGCTCATTGAATCCTGTGCACCCGCATTGCATTGCATGTTACATTAATGCTGCCCTCCGCCAAACAACTTATCCCCTGAAATAAAATGCAGAAAATTTTTTGTGTCTCTTCATGATTTCTGTGTACAAAACTCCATATGGAAAACCAACCAAAACCATCCATCCTCCTTTATTTTACCACTACCATTTATTATCGTATATTATACACACTTGTACTATATATAACATATTCTATTTCCTCCTGTAATGTTGGCTATCCTGATTTGGTATTCTACAAAAGGACAACATGACATGGTCATCTGTCGCTACGTTTCCAAAATACCATTAGCATTTTGAGCTGCTATTTTACAATTACTATCGTAGCTCCTCACTACTTTAAAGCAGATGCAGTACACACATACATGACTATTAGTATAACTTTGCCATTCACTGTCTTCCTTGGGAATTCATGAGAGAGAGATGTGCTGAATTTATAATTATAAATAGCATTACGCGTGTCTGGTTCATTCGTTCGTTCGTATTCGTACACACTACTTACTCTGTGCTACTTTCACATTAGAGCATTGCATTATTAATGGAGACTCATTATTTTTTTCAGCTAATAAGTGTTTTTACTTATAATTTATAATCTATATACTGTTATATATTTGCATACTATTAGTATTACATTACATCTTTTGAGCCTTCTCTGTGTGTGTTATATTTCAGCTATTCATTCCATTCTTCCAGCCAACAACCTCAAAACATCCAAGCGATTATTCCCCTTTTCATTATTATTATTATTATAATACTAGATGTACAGTTTACCTAAGCAAAAGCAAACGCAAACACTCGTCTCGTCGGCCTTTTTGTGACTATATTGTACACAACTTAATTATGATAAGTCTGACTAGCGACTAGAGTGCATTGTAATAATATAATAGAGTTTTTAGCATTGCATATCGCGTAGCTGTGTCATGCTTGAAGAACATTCATCAAATGTGATGAGGTGGCTTCTGATATCGTGCTTTAGGATCTGAGAAGCTTTATTACCCATATTGTACCTAATATATAAATTATAATATAAGTTATACACTCTACATGCCTAATGTAATACAATAATATAATATTATAATCATGTCTTCGCGTACAGTACACTCTTTGACTTACAAGTACGTGCATAGCTTTATACTTTGCATACTTATTATCTGTTGTTAATATTGGTTGAAGTTTTGAAAGTAGATGCTGCCGTTGACTTCCTTACACTTACTCAAAATGTCAAATCATGTTAAAGCATTCAGCAGTTAATGTGTGCATACAAAGCAAGTCGTGAGCGCCTCATTGTTTTGCAGTAAGTTACATTGATTGCATTCTAGTATCGCACTTACCTTCTGTCAAAATTAGCATTCGGATTTATTTAAATATTGTTGTGTCATGTCATCGAGTGGAGTTCATTGTTAGTTCAGGCAATCACACACCACAAATGCTAATGTTAACCAATTGGAAAGTAGGCCGCACTCATGCGATGACGATGGGTGCAAATGCAAATAACACAACTACTATTAGTACACTACATAATATATACGTACATTATCACTGTTCTACAAACAAAGTACACATTGTCCATTTCTTTGTACTGTACGAGTATATTGATTTTCTATAGCTAGAAAAGTGTGTATACCTTAAGTAAATCTTGTCGTGGATATCTCATGCACTTGTAAATGCGCACACAAACCTTAAAGATGAAATCCTTGGAAATGGAAAATAGTTAGTAAGTAGGAGGATTAATTAGCAAAGTTTCTAGCTGACAAGATTTGGAGTAGGCAAGAAAAGAAGTTGCGTAGAAAATAATCCAAATGAAAAAGGCAAGAAATTAAAGGGAAAAAGAGAAAGAAAATAAATAAATAAGTTAAACACATAATTGAGCTGTAACTATTAGTACTATGTAGTAGATTTTTACTCTCTAGCTATGCCGCGTGCTATCTGTATTTCGTGTCTATACAGAACTAGTACTTTAAAGGGGTTGTGGCTGACAATGTGAGCTGAAAGTAATATGCTGCTGTCATTCGACTAACGCTTGTTCTCGTCGTCACCTATAAATGGCTATAACCCAGGCTCTCGTACACGCTTAACTTACTTCTCAATCACGCGTCCACTTTGACTTGACCGGTTTGACCAAAACTCATTTGGGTAAGTATTGCTATCTGTACAAAACAAACAAAATCCATGGAATTTTTGAAACTCTGGTTGGCTTGGCTTTATTTACTGTTTACTTTGCTTTATTACGTGAAACGTGACCAGACCATTGGTAGTGAAGCTGAAGTTGAGTAGCGAGATTTTTTTGGTGTAGAGAGTAGACTAAAGTAAAAAGGGATGGATGAGAATAGTATATAGGGTTTGGGCAATTACCATTGTTCATCTTGTTGTTCTCCGTCTGGAAATTTCTGTTCTTGATTTGACTTGGCTCTAAAAAGCTTAAGATAACTCGGGATTCCCGTTGGATTCTGTTATTGGCTAGTAAAGTGTAACTGTGATTTTATAGCATCGAAGAGCCATTATTTCAGTACGTAGGAACAGTAAAGTAAGTAGTAGCCAAATACAAATAGTCACTATCAGTTTGAGTACCAGCAGAGTCAGAGAATACTAAGGACAAATAGAACTCCATGTATAGTTGAATGGTGCGGAGTTGTATAGTTAGTATATGTGTAGTTGTGTGTCTTCTCAAGAAGACTCCTCCAGATCTGCAGTTGTAGTCAGTATGTACAGTAAAAAAGAGTGCTGGAGTTTGAGTGAGAGTTGGAATGAAAGTGTCTCAGCACGCTCACTCACAATTAGTCAACGAAGTATTTCTTCCTAATTGAATTTATTTTCGCGTTGACTTAAGCCAAGTAGTTTTCTTGATTCGCGGACCAGAGTTAAAGTTAGAGTTTATATGACTGTTGGTTCCTTTTGTGAGTCTTGTTAAGGAATTTGCTACTTTACTACTCATTCTCCTTTGATGTAATCTGCTCTGGTCCAATTCCCTTGTTTCTTGTAACTAGCACAACTCCAGTCATGTCATACCTACTACTTTAATGTAGCTACCTAAATATATTTAGTAATTCGTATTAGAGTATCAATTTACCAAGTATGTCACTTGACTCAGATGAGATTTTAACATGAGTGTTTGCTGGTACTCATAGTTTGAGCTAGCTACCTATTCATTTACGTATTCATCGTTGCTTGTTGTCGTCTAAAACTGATTTACGAGCAACTGTAATAAATTTTGATGAATAAAACTTCAAAAGTACTTGTAGAGTGGAGTGGATTAGTTACTAGTCTTCAGTTTCAGCTTCAGAATGTTACTTGTTTACTAAAACTAAAAGGAAGAAGGTACTACTGTGAAATGAACACATTTAACACAATAAGCAAAGTACAACAGTAATAAATATTTTGTGTCTGGAAACCAAAGCAAAGTGAAAAGCCTTTTTACATATACCCCATTACACCATGCAGCTACACCACCACCACCACCACGTACATAGCTTGTTCTTCGTCAATTTCACTAACAGACTTGATGCTTGATTTTTCAGTTCTTGTTTTGTTTTCAGTTGTATCTTGGGTTGTGGTTTTGACCGTTCTTAGCAAAAAATGAGCCGCCGATTGCATCGCCAAATATTTAGCAGCCTCGTATTGCAGATGACCTTTTGCAGAGCTACAGCTACTCGACATGTACTTTTTGATGGGTCGCTCCTTGGTATCGTTCGTACCGTGTAACTGTTGTAACTGTATTCTCACCTAACCCTCTTCAATCTACATACCATTTTTAATTATCATTTCCAATAATCAAAAGTCAAACCCTCAAATTCCTATAAAACAGGATTTGCGCACACACGTTTTACAAATTACTTTCACACTCTGACTATACACTTAAACCTGTCTTTTACGTACCACTTTCTCTCAATTTCCCCATTTAAACCGCCTTCATTGTTGTGTAATTTATTTTAATATTTCTTACCTACCATACCTAATCTTAATTTTACCTTTACCAAGTGACGCAAATGAATAATATAATAATTGACTCACCAAACACCGTTCATACATATATACACATAGCTCAATCCGCAAACAAATCATTTGATTCCTTGAGTCCGACTTGTTCATTGATTGTCCCTTCATCCCCCACTGTTCCATTATTGTAGTTTTTGTATTTTATAACTTCAATAGTTCGACTCTAGTCTAGTCTTACACTACGATCCAAAACTCCAGCTACCTACTTTGATAACGGCATGACATTTGCACTATACTCTCCTGTGTATGTATCACATTTACAAAGCATGGTCGTGATTTAATTACAAGTGTCAATCAGTTTAGTTTAATTGAATTTTATTTAAATGTCTGTGTTCTATTTCTATAGCTGCTCTTATATGTCTTTGATCATTAGTGTTGTAAATAATACTACACATATCTGTATTTCATTAATTACTGAGATTAGAACACGGTAATTACTACGATATGGACAAAAATGTCCTACTAGGTATGTGATGTATAGAGGTGGTAATGTTACGTAACTTCCAAAGTGTTGCCATTGCCTTCCGGTGCCAAGTCAAAGTCATGTGTACATTTTTTGCACGCATGAAAATCGAGTAGCCATTTAATAAGTACCTACTATTACATAATTTGCTATATACGCTATAAGAGTGGCCTATAATATTTGTGTATACATGTCTTTTACCTTTTTACTTATTGATCACGTAACGTATATGGTACATTTACTTTACAATTGTTAGTGGAAAAGGGCGTTTTCTTACCTTTAGTCTAAAATATTCACACATAAATACTTTTAGATTTGCTTTTAACAACTCTTGAGTGTTAATTCATGGTGCCGTGCTTTGTAATGTGATATTTGATTGATTGCAAAGATATTATGATTTTTACGACCTACTTCTGTGTATTTATTCTATCTGATTTTGAAAGATGAAAGTACTCGAACGTAGTAGAAGTATATTATTATTATTATATTTGTCCAATTGATCGCTGCTGAGAGAGATGTATAATTTTTCCTTACTATTTACTAAGTATCATGATTGATACTAGGATTTTATTTTTATTGTAAAGAGAAAAAGAGAGAGACTGATGAAATTTGTCTGTCTTGACTTTGACTCTGATACATAAAATGTTGTGCATGTACTGCTGGATTGTTTACAGTGCGCAGTACTTTTCCAGCAGATGAGTTTTATTAGTGAAGTTTTTAGTGACTGACTAGCAATAAATGAATAGCTCGTCTTGGTTCTGATTACTTTGATAGCATTGTCGACATTATTAGATAGATGATTTTGACTAATGACTCAATGTAATTTGATGGCCGAAGCCTACTGTGATTTGATTGTATGAGTGGTGAGTAGAATTGGTTGATCGCCTGCTAAAGAAGCCTACTTCCTCCTCAGCATCAAAAATATATTCACCAAAAATTCGCCAGCCCGCTTATGTGCAGATCCATCTGATATGGAAAAAGCCATGAACCACATGTATGTTTTACCAAAAACCTTTTGCTTTCTCTTTACGGTTGACTTGACTTTGTTCTGTTTGCCAGTTTTGTCCGACAAGAAAATAATGTTCTTTGCTAACCTTTGCCCTTTCAGATGTTCCATCTTATTTCCTGTAAACTTTCCTTCCCCCTCTTTTTGTCTCTCTCTTGTCCTATCTCGCTCTTTCTCTCCGAATTTCTCTTTCTGTGACTCTCTTTGATCTGATGAAGAAGAGGATCGTTATCATTCATGTTCATGGTGGCTTAAATATGTATTTGGCAATTCTAAGTACTATACTATACTTTCTTCTCGGACAAAACTTGCTGGAATCAAACAATTTAATATTTTGGACAAATTCCATGTACAATTATATTAATGACTGTGTACTAATCTTCAGGCTGAAGAAGTTTTCATGTTTACGTGACATGCATTATCATTTCATTCAGCTGCTCAGCTTCTCAGATCTGCTTGGAATGTACAGTAAACAATTTAATAACGTGGAAACTGAATTGTTTAATTCAAGGCAAGCAGATCTATTCTTGCTAAATATTTTTTTATCTGTTACTTATACCTAAATACATTAATTAATTACTCCACTGTACTACTACAATAGTTGACAACTATCTTGCACTTGAATTAATTAATGAGTTACAAGTATCATATTATACATTCTCTCGTATTGTTCAAACTTTTCTATTGCCAGTAAATATTCTAAGATGCATCCGCCAAAGCAAAATGCGAGCAGATCTGATCGAAACAGGTCGGACGTCTTTATTTGTACTATCTGTAGTAGTCTATTTTATTATTACATTCATTATATTTACATTACTTTTCACTTTGTCTTTTTGTTTTCTTAACAAATGTTCATTCTTATTTAAATTCTTATTTAAATTCTTATTCTTATTATCATTGTTGTTAACTTTGACTGGTTGAGCTCATGTCCTCCGTCCCATGCTCTCTAATTGTAATTTTTCTCAAAGTAGCTGTCTTGGTTGGTGATTGCAAGCTGTGATATTATTATATAGACATTTATTATTCCAGGCTCTCTGCCGTTGCGTTGCCAGACTGCAAATAACTGTTAATATTACATTTACTACACTCTTAGCAATAAAACATACCACTTTAACTATTTCTTATAGTAAATACATAGGGCACTTTAGCCTTTTACTCAAGTTTGACGCATTTTAAGCCAAATCCATTCACATTGCGCTCATTAGGTAAACTTCGCTCTATAAAATATGTACACTGCGTCACTAAAATATTATAATGATGGCTTGTTACTATTATTATTACCAATCTTATGTATTTTGTACTTTGTACGTGTTTGCCTTTAAAATATATACCTAAGATAGGTATGCTCTACTATGTAGGTACTATGTATAATGATATAAAATATATTTTAGTCTTTTCATACACGATTGACACATACCATTATTGTTTTATTGTAGCGTTTGACTTTATGTACATGTGTGCATAATGTTTATAAGTATGTACTGTGTTTAAAGTACTAGCTACTAGTTACAAGCTAAAATACTAAAGTTAAGTTGAATTGGCTAAAAACATTTAGATTTGACTAACTAGCTATAGCTTTTCCACACACACACACGCCCTAAACACTTAAAACAAGCCGCAGTAGTTTTCCTTTTATGCCCCTTTGCTCGGTCGTCTTGTTCTTGTCCATGGTGGTAATAATGTATAAAACTTACGACAGTGTTTTGTATTAAGTCAACATTAGATTTCCATCCTACATCTCTCCCTGTGCCTTGCCATTAAGGCAAGTTTATTTTGTCATGTTACGATCTCCCGCAACATTAGCATTGGCATTACAATCACATAACCATAGACCTACATATTATACAACATACTTTATTTGCTATTATACCTTACTGCTACTTTAAGCTATTTACTTAACCTTCCCTTGTATATATCCTGGAAGATGATATAATACATGTATTCCTGTTTAAACCTAGTACCTAGGTAGATATATCCCTGTACTAATGTTGACTTTGTATCGCTATTAAAAGGCACATTTTACTCGACACCTTAAACAAAGCTATGATATAGTTCTATTTAGAATACACGAGACGTATACTATAGGTTTGACATTTGTGTCTTTCCTGTGTGTAGGTTATAATATTAGTATTCCCCCTCTCTCTCCATTCTCCTCCATCATCGTCGTTTCGTTATGCAGCAATAATTTTATTAGAATTTGCAATTAGTGCTGTTGTTATGTTAGCATTACTCTTAGAGCAGCAGCAGTGTACAATACACTTTTAGATTTAGTTGAGTGGAACTTGATACTTAGTGTGAGTATTAAAGTGTACTGTAGGAAAGTACAATACAATATACGTATAAATATAAATGTATAGGTAATAGGTATGTATGTATAAGGCAGTAGTGCATAGTTCATTATTGTACTTTACTCGTAGCCAAGTAAAGTCTGTGTAGTTTTTAGTACATTACTAATAGCAGAGAGCAAACTGACTGTGTGCTCGTTGAGTTGAGGTAGGGAGCTATTAGGACTACTTAAAATGTGTGATCTCTTGCAATCACAGTGTGTGTATGTATGTGTGTCTTTATTACACATTGAACATTGCCTTTGTCATCGTACTTTACATAGTTGACTGTATATAAAATAATTCGAATAAAATGAGCTGATGATGTACGTTTTAACGAGAAAGTTGGAAGTGGTAGCTTGCTTCTTGTCTGATGACATTCACCATAGCTTGTTCGATTGACTTGACTTGATTTGACTTGTCAAATTCGCTTCGCCTCCCATTAAGCAAAGCAAATGCAAAATATTCGTAGTCCCGTTAAATGTAAATGTGATGTTTTGCATTACACTGTTTCTATTATGAGCCGCGTGTGCGCTATATATTTATCTATAGCTAGTACATTACTTGATAAAGTATTTCACATATATTTATACGTTATACACTACTTAGTAGTTTATATGTACTTGTGTACGTGCTTAGGCAAATGAGCTGCAATGAAGGGAAGCAAACCACTTGAGATACTTTATATGCTATTATGTAGGCTTGACTTGACTTTTGACGTAAACGCAATCCGACTCGACTCAAATCCAAATATCATCAAGCACACCAGCTTTGTAATTATTCTCCGGGCGAAGCCTTAGCACTTTTAGATAGATAGATAGATACATTACAATTTACATGTCATCCAAAATGAATACACCTCTATACAACCCGCTTCTATTCTCTTCTCCTGTGCAGTTCATACATGCATGATCCTACCTACATACATATATACCAGGCACATATTTATCAGTACAACACACAAGCAACCATTTGGGTTAGTGTTAGTGTGTACTGAAACTACTACGGGGATTTGAGTCGCGTCGTTGAGTTCAGTTGAGTTTGAGTTGAATGACTTTCTTTTCAATTCTGTCACTTACGAGTCGTGAAGATAATCAAATGTGACGTGAAGAGGTGATGATGACTCTCTCATTTAATTTATATTAGTGCAATATTAACTAAATCTTAGTTTGTGCAGCAAGCTTTATTTAAACAAATAACTTCAGCGTGCAAAATACCATAATACATACATACACCAGTATTTCAATAAGTGCGTTGTTTAAAGGCAATCCTTTGACTATTACCTACCTGTATTTCTATACTGTATACGTAACACCTGCAGATTTAACTTAGAATATTTTTAAACGCTACAGATTGCACGCAAATAATATTATGACCTATACCAAAATACTTTGCAAAGGTGAACATTTTCAAGAGAGCAGGCCTTTTTGACTTGATTAATTACTTTAGCTTTAGATAATTACAATTTTACTTAAGTGTGTCGTATGCGCTGATTGCAACAGTTTAATATGCATTTACTATAATATATACCTACAACTAATTATTTTTTAATGTGATTTGGTGGATAACTGGATTTTCTCTCTCGTCGGTGTTATTTAATTTTTTTCAAACAGAGTATGTATAATTTGTTGACACTACTTTACCTGGCAGTTGCTATCATTATGTACTTAATTGCTATGATTTATTTTTAACTTGACTTTTTGATGTGGAATGCGATTTTGATACATACAAGTTAGAGTCAGTACATATTAATAACGAGCTTACATCAAATCGCTTATTAGTTTTACGGAAAAGCGCTTCCAATATGTAAACCAAAGCATTTTTAAATTTTGACTATGACTATTCATAGAAAGATGATACTGTCTTTCTTCCTTGATTTCATTTACTTCCATTACTACCACTAATCATAATATTTTACACCTTGCAATGTTTTATTTCGAACATGCTTTCGCGTAATTTTAAGTAGGAGAAAGCTCTTCTGCGTATAATATTTATACATAATAGTTAAAGATCATAAGATTGTTTATGATTCTCACAGGCTAATTTTGAAAATGTTATTAAAAAGTTGTGTAAGTGGAGATGAATAGACGAGAAAGCTAAATTGATTAATTACTGTGCCTATATAATGAAAGCAAAGTTGGTTCGCTGAATACAGTAGGTAGCTAATAATGACATTGTGTATAGCAGTGCGCTATTTAAATTAAGTACTTACTTAGTTTGATTGAGTATAATAGGGAGGGATGCTATGCCATTAAGTTTTAGCCTAAATCTCCTTCCCCTTGCATCCCAAAAACCTGATAATTTTTGGCGAACATAGAGCTATAGATTCTGTCTGTTAATTTTACAACCTAAACACAGCATAATTGCATCAGCTTGCAATCACAAACTCTCTTCATTCCCTGTCTCTAACATCGGAGCTATTGTTGTCGTATTCGTATATTTATCTGATACTTATATTTACAATATTTACAAAGAAAACTGCTCTGAAGCAGTTGGTTTGTTGACCAGTGAATGACAAGCTTTTCCATCTTCTGAGAGCTATTGCAATTCTGAAAGTACAAATAAAATAGCTTTTCATTCATATGAAATTTGTAAAAAATCGTCCTGAATTTAATGCTTTTTTTGTTGAAGCCAAAGAAGCTGCTGCAGTTTTAAGAGAAGGGACCTTATACGCAAAACTCATGCACCCCCCGAATGTGAAAGTGCGGGGCATTTCCAGAGTGATTGAACTAATTCAGGTTTCATTGTGAATTTTACAGTTGCTGGACACCCTCCTGGTGTGCCTCGATTTTAGAGCGGCCGTCGTTGGCAAATCTGTTCATTTCATGCACAGTAAGCTCGTCCGTCATACATTCATCCGCGTATACTTAATTATTCTTAGTAATTGCCTTACTAAAATTAATTTTAATTATCATCATTTCGTAGAAAAGCCAAACAAAAAAGTATTCTCCCTGCATGCAAAAACTTTTATAACATTATATCGTGTGATCCCTTTCCCCCAGCAGAAAACTGAGATCAAATACAAATTCAATTTTTGCTCAGTTGCATAACAATAATTACTTTACATAATAGATTGTATGCTAGTACCATAAAGTATAAACGCAGAGTTCCTACAAAACTCTTGTTGATTTAATTAATGAATCACAATCACAAGGATGATGATGATTTCAGAAAATAATGTGCTTCTTTGAATTTTTTTAATTACTTTCTATATAGATTGCATATTTGCTATGTATAAAACTTACTCGTGCAAGTATACTTATACAATGAAGTAAATTATAATGGTGGCTGTATTGTTTTGTTATTGGAATCGTTTAGGAATTGCCCCAAAAATCCCACAAAACAAAACACAAACTACATACAACAAGGAATTCCGAGTGACTTTAGTGAGGTATAAAGTATAAAAAGTAAAAGAGAGAACCTGCGATGAAAAATTTAACGTACACGACACGCGAACCATATAAAGCAAAACAAACCCAAGCTGAAAGAAGAATTCCCTTTGTACATGATGATGAGGTCCAGGTGGAGGGCATAGGCTGTCTCTTTTGTGTTCCTTCCTATGGCTTGTTCCCGGACTGTGAGAAGAGCTGTGTGTGTATGTGGGGAGAAAACTACTTACTTACCTAAGTACTACATACTACTTACATTAATAAGAGACATTGTTGTAGAACGTGTGTTGTGGAGCACCAAAAACAAAATTACATTTAAATGTTAAAAAGTTAAATTCATATTAGTCACTTGTAAAAAGAAAGAAGCCAGGAGCAGCACAGATGCAGCCCAACCAACAACGTAATCTCTTCTCTCGTCTTGTCATCTTTCAAAAGTCTTTCACTTCAAACCTACTGAAGACAAAATCAGTTTATATTGCATTTAATCTTTGTACAGAACAGACATGACACGATGAATGAGGGACGACCATCAAACAAGCGTGTGTACCATACTAGTAGATTCTACGAGACAAAGCAAAAAACAACATCCAGAAAGAGCCAACCCAGTTATCTCTCTCGACTCTGTCTTTTAATTAATTACACATGTAGTAACACTACACCCTAAAATACTTACTACCAACTATACATCTACTACTCTAATGTACACTTTTATGATGGGGGCTGTGTGTGAGAAAGCTGTTTATGACTCGAGACAGTCAGTCAAGTCAGTCCTGGAGCAATTGTCATGTTGGATGATTCGATTCATATTTCTATCATAGGAAAAGAAATCATAGCATTACGTACACCAACCCAGAGAAACGTTGCAGAGACACAGAAACAACTAAGCAAATTAACTTTTGTCGAATTACTTACTTACTTCCTACAGAATATCCCAGAAAGTCAGTCATCATCATGAAAAAGAATGCTGTGCAGTGCAATACTTCTATACAGTCGCAGTCCTTACGTAGTACATATAGAAAGACACATGCCAATTTGCAACACACTCTTTACTATACGAACCATGCAAGGCAAGGATTGAATTGAATTGATGAAAAACCAAAGAAGCAAAAAGGCAAATTGCATTTCATTTATCTCTTACTACTACACTATGTTCTACTATGTAGTATTTACAGTCTGTATGTATTACTTATAATAATTCTTCCTCTTTTGCAAAAGATATCCGTGTCTCTCTCGGTATCATATACAACAACTCCTAGTAAACCCTAAACTACATACATCCGTTGAACTCCGAACTCTGAATCACTTACAGTAATTTAGTTCTAAAAGTAAATCTCTCTCATTCCATAATTATAATCGATTGGGGAACAAGGACACACAGCCAAATCTTATGTATATCTCTAATATATAAAGGGAACGAAGGAAAAGGAAAAAACAAAGCAAATTGCATATAAAAAGGATCCTACTGATATTCTGCAGAGAGAGAAAGAGAGAGGGACATATACACATACACAGGAGAAGAAGCAACAACATCAACGACTTGACTTTCTTCCTGCTGCAGCAAAGTAAAAGAAAAGCAATGAAAATTGCCATTTGTCATCGAATGTCGCGGAGCAGACAAGAAAAGCTTGCTCTGTGCTGCTTGCTGCAACATATAAAACAACGTATACCACCTACTTATGTTATAGCAGTCTACGTAATACTGGACTTAAACTCGTGTGTGTATATTGATACTGCACTGTCTGTCTGTCTCCTACATTTATATCTTGTATATACAAACACACAGAACAGAGCGAAAACTCAGACGGATATGTACATTTATTCTGTAGCGAATCTCTCTCTCTCACTCACTCTACTTTGTTATTCCATGCAAGTTGTTCAATGTTCAAGGAACGAACTAAAGTACGAACACCACCACTATGTACCCCCGACATCATAGCAGCAGCAAAAGCAACGTCAACGTCTTTGCCTTTTGCCCTGCCTTTATTCCTTGTGTGTCTCTGCAACATTACTGCACTGTGCAATTCTTCAGTATATTCAACATTCAGATTCAAGGCAATTGCACTTATATACTACAGCATTTGCCTTAATGAGAATGCAGAACTGAATTTAATACTACAACGTGGAGAGAAAGGGGTGAGGAAAGGAGGAAACAACCAGAACTCAATGTGTTACAATATCAAACTAAGTAGCTAAAGAAAATTCTAGGCATACGTTGTACACAGCTTCAAAGAAGATGACATAAGAAAAAGCGAGAGAGAGTTTGACAGGGAAAGAAGGAGCGACAGAATGGAGGGAGGCAAGAGAAAGAGACGCACAGACAAGAAAGAAATGAAAATTAAATGCAATCCAGACAGGGTCATCCAATTTATGGATATTATTTCATTGATGACATGACAAGTTTCTTCAGATCAAGTAAACAGGAAGAAAACGAAGAAGAAGAAGAAGACGAGGATTCTACGGGAAAGGGGACCTGAATTGTGATATAGTCTTGTCTTCATGACGCCGACTATTTGTCAATGTAAATCATCTCGTTTCTACTACTACTACTATTACTACTACATTACAACTATCTCATTAA
>JAQFYB010000289.1:0-62739 GCA_034694085.1 Pogonognathellus longicornis
TATCCAAACTGTCTTAGAAGAAGAGGGTAAGGTTGTTTGGCCTGCCCGGTGTCCCCACCTAACCCCACTCCATTTGTGGACTACACAAATACTAAGCATTTGGATTTTTTTAATGATTGTTAATTGTAAACACACTATTTTAGCTAAATGTCCACCATTAAAAAAATATGACCTGTCATACGTCGTATCTCGCATGACTTTATTCTCCAAATATGACAAAAAAGTTTACAAATATCGACTCTTTATGAAGATAATATTATTGGCATGAAACGTATAGATCCTAAAAGCCTTGTTGCTGCATCATTAATTATAATTAACCATTGAGAATAATATGCTATGCATATCTGCTCTTTGTTAATCACTTACAATTACAACACGGTATAGTTCTTGAATGGACTTGATTGTACAGACCATGGCATAGCTAGCAACTGTCACCTGGAATTTGAAGTTAGGTACATTTCATTTCTGATGCTGTCAAACTGTGAAAGTTTGCCTATATTTTATTGGCCGATAATTCGTCCCAATAAGAAATCGTGCTTCCCGTTTTGAAAGGCCGTCACAGCTAGGCAACCAGACTTTCTGCTGCTAATGGAATTTGATTTTTATTACACTTCATACAGTTTCTACAAACAGATTCATAAATTCAATAAAATTTTTAGTGTTCTGATTATATTGAAACTTTATTAGCCAGCCATTAGTACACATCTTTTACAAAATATGAAAGACCTATTAACTAAATTCCAAATTAAGAGTACAGTAGCAACTCCAATCAAACAGATAGCAAGTTACACAAAAATAATTATCATAAATAAATTAGAACAAAATTATACAATATTAAATATTATTGATGCATTTCAACAAATAAACCAAAAGTAACATGTTTGTTTTCAACCAACAAGCTAATTGCTTCCAATGCTTCCTGGATAAAATTTCATTTCATTTACTTTGTTGTTAATTTATTTCAACATATTTCAATTAAAAATAAGGACATACGGCCAGTAGTCGTACAACGTAGACTTTAAGTCACTCAACTTTGGCAGTTCAAAACCAGTAAATCTTGCATATAATTAACGTCTGACTAAAATGTGTAGTTTTTGCTACAATTAGCTTAATCGCCTCTGATACATTTTCTGCAATATTGCAATATTGTCTACATTATTTGACTTTTGGTTTTAAAAGTACCGTCAAATACCCATAAATTTTATTTTCAACTTGAGATTTCCGTAGGAATTGTAGGAAACCTACAACCTACTTATCTACCACATTTTTTAAGTTCAATAAAAATACTAGATTTAATTAGGTATCTATATTATTAGGTTAATGAAACATGACTTCTACACCCTACAATATTATACTTTCCTTCATAGCTAGACTCACATAATTATACGTGGTTAATTTGTATTAAGTAGGTTTTTCACTTACTTATCGGTAATATTTATACGTAGTCATGTTGAGCTTCCGTTTTGATTGTAAATGTTTTATGTGATCATTTATTTGGGTAGGTATTTCTAGGTATGTATTGTGGTAGTATATAGACAGCATATTATGTATGTATATATCATTGTAGCTTTTATTGCACTTTGTCTCCCTACTAATGAATTATACATGACCAATAGCTAGAAAACAATAATCAATATAATTATTATAATATATTTACCTAAGTCGTATTCAATTTGATCTCATATTTATATAATTATTCTAACTGAGAATTCAAAAGTAATATCGCATTGGAAAATTGGTGAACTTATTCGAATTCACCAGTACACGATCTTGACGTCGGTGTGCTGATTCTTTTTTTCTGTTCATGTCCAGCAGCAACATATGAAAAGACGCAAAGTACAGAGTAGCAGATATTTTCAGCCTGAAAAAAATAGTTCATCACCATTCAATGTATTTTCATGTATTGTACAATCGTCTTGCTTGTCAGTAATCATCGTTTACACAGAACAAAAATTTACTGCACAACTTGTTGAGAAAATCATTAGGTTAATTGTATTCAAAACTAAACACAAATCATTCAAGACGTTTTTATATTCAAATCCCACAATTTAACTTCAATATTATTGTAGTAATCATAGCACTTACCATCCCAGATTTATATTTCCTTTGGATGACTTGTCTCGTCTTTGGGTCTAAAAGAATAAATAGCATTAAGCCATCTCATATTGGAATAAAGTTGCAGAATTGTAAAACATACCAAATGTATACAAATTAAATTACAAATTAGCATTCCAAATAATTCCTAGATATTGTAAATAGTATAAGCGTAATAAAAATTCTACTTATATTTGTCGAAAGCGAAATATTACTGAGAATAAGATTATTATTATTATTATTATGAAAGCAAAGAACGCCATGAGTAAGTTAAAACGTTTCTGTTAATTATAACCCAGTAATTAATTGATGTAACTACGTACTACGTGTGCATGAACCAATTAAGGATGTTCATATTATTTGGACTTCCTGATTTCTTATAACTGGATGGATATGTATTTGGTTAAGGTTCTTTGTTCTTCTTTGTTTCATTGACTTAAGTAGTTGCTATTGCTAGTGTATAGGGTAAGCTACAGAGTGTCTCAGGTATCATTTGCGGCATTAAATACATGGGTAGTCCTTTTGCTTTGTTTTGCCTGATGAAATTTGAAAATCGCTAGCGTCGGAAGCCAGCGAATTTCAAATTTCATCAAGCAATATAAATACAGGGTGTCCTAAGCATCCTTTGCAGCGATAATACATGGGTAGTCATTTCGCTCTGTGTTTTGCCCGATGAAATTTGAAATTCGTTCGCCTCGCCAGCCAGCGAATTTCAAATTTCATCAGGATAGAGCGAAATGACTACCCGTGTATTATCGCTGCAAAGGATTCTTGGTCCAGTCTGTAGTATAAGCATAAATGTAAATAGTATAAATAGTATAGTATAGCGAAAGGACTACCCGTGTATTAAATACCGCAAAAGATACGTGATAACACGGTATATCTAGATAAAGGGCATACTTTATGGACGAACAAAATTGAAAGATTGAAAACGATGATGAAGTTATGAGAAAATGTTGTACATACTGTATTCTTCGAGCACAAACACGCCTCCTTTTTGGGTGAAGCATTTCCGGATGTGATCAAGTCGAACAAAAAACTACATACCATGAGAACAAAAAGAATTAGTCATACAGCTCAGACAAATATCATTCATAATTAGGAAAAGATACAAATATTATTCTTCACATTATGTGACATCATGAATTGCTCTCAATCCATTATACAATCAATTGTGGCGATATCAGGTGATTAAACTTCGACAGAAAAACAAAGGTTGGTTTTCTATATTACGCAATACAAAAAATCCATTAAAATACATTCTAACACTTGAATTACGCATAATGGTTTGGAGCGGCAATCATATATTTCTGCACAGTCTACATTATGCACAAATGTGAATATTATAATAACTCTATGAGAGACTCAAAATTTATGAGAGATGGTACATAGAATTCGCTGTTTCAATTTTACACAATAGATTTACATTTGGTCAGAATACAAACTTAATTTACTCAGATATTAAAAAATAAATAAGTTTTATGTGAAACTGTGCAATGCCAATAAAACAAAAAGTTATTTGAGAAATGAGAAGTCGAATAAACGTAATGTTTTTCAATAATATTAAAGATAGAACATGACAACAATTATGTACGGTATTTCTATGTTTTTTTTTAAAGTATAATCATCTCTTATTATCACTGCTCATCGCCCACAAAAGTCAAATGACATATTATAAATTGTGGCAATTCAAGTGTTACGTTCGAATGCATTTGTATGGAAGTACTGGGAAGATGAATAAACTTTGAACAACCTTGCTTTTTCTGGGCTTAAATATATAGTTGTAGCATATATGAATGTGAAAAGGTGATTTTGGTTAATGGTTATTATCAATTATTATGAATGAACATCTACAGATTGGAATGTTAACTGAAAGACGTGCTTTTGCTACTCGGAGTTAGATGAGTAATGACTATGTATTATTCTACGAAGGAATAATTGTAAGTTAAGTACGGCATGTTTGTAGAATTACATAGCGGCGATTCATTGATGCACATGAATGAATAAGTGAAAAGTTTGTACTCGGAAGAAATGATGTAGACGCTGAAGATAAAAGCAGAGTAAGCAGAGAGATGGGTAGTAATGGGATTCTCAGCTCAGAAAGTAAAATTACATTACAGAGTCGAGGGAATAAGCCACTAACCGTGATGTAAGATTAGATAACTACTTAGAAATACATTAGCTCAGTAGCTTTTTAGCCATAATAATCTCTGCCCAGCTCATGTCAGCCGCTGCCCACCCGTTACTCGTAAAATCACCCATCGAACCACACACTTTCAATCAGCAAGCGAATTCATGTAAAGCCATTCTGGATTAATTAATATTCATAAATAAAATATCGGAAACTGAACGAATGTGTCAGTTTCTAAAATTCAAGTCTCAGTCACCTCACAAGGGGCAACTGACAACATCACAATCAGTACTTGAGATACAGAGATAATTATATCTAAGTATAAGTACAAATAAGTCCAAGTCAAAAAGATGCCAAGAGAAGTAGATTGAAGCCAAAGCAAATAGAAATCTAAATATAAAACAGTAAAAAGCCAAAAATGGATTTATTTAGTAAAAAAACTCTCTATGGTCTACAAGAGTCAACGAAGAAAACGAATAATAACATTTCAACGCTAGTGACGAAGTTTGGTCTGCGGCTCAGCTACACGCACGACTACACTTCAGTACTAATATTTATAATGCACTATAAAGGCAATGACTTCAAGTCAGATGTAACATTAGATTCAGCTACCAATAACTTCATAATGTGCAGTTAGTCTCATTCTAATCTACAAACAACAATGCAACTTTCATAGACTACTTTCAACTTGAAGGGTGTCAAATTATCGTAACTAGAAATTAATAGTAAAGGTGCTACATCATTAGAGGTACGTAGCGGTTGAGTCGTTGAGCCTATAGCTGAAGATGATGTCACTCTAATCAAGCTCACAAAATTTAGCAACCCGAAAACAGTACTTAGAAAAACTGGACTTTTAAACTTTTTGTACAATAGCAAAAAAACTATTCTACCACTCTGTAATATCACATAGGTCAATTTAAATGTCCTCAGTAATTCTTCAAGTCTATATACAAATTACACTACAACTAATAACAAGGAAACTGAACACTTGGTCAAACCCAATTTCAACTCTAAAGTTAGCTATAAATATTCAAAACACACATCGCTTTTTTAGTGTCTTACTAAACTGAATTCCAATAAAATTACTATTCATTTTCAAATGATAAGAAATTGTTCTATTTATGCAGAATACGTTACGTACCATATGCTAATGCATCTCATTTTATACAACATCTTCCCTATACTGATTTTAAATGCGTAATCAATCAACTATTTTTTATTAGTATTGTTAGTAATCCATCGAAAACTGCTCTTCAGAAAACTAATTCAAAAAATGTATGGATTGAAAACTACATGATTCCTTATCGTTCTCATTTCAATTGTATAACATTTTTTGACAAAACGTTTGTGTAGTATCATGATTTTTAATTAAATTAGATTCTTATAGTTCCAAACTTCTAAGCTATATTCAATCATTTGTCAAAATTAATTTCCCTTTTAAGAACACTGCCCTACAACTACCTATATACATTTCAATAATTGCATGGTGAACTTCGCTCTACAACTACTCAGTATAATATTTTCTAAGATTGAACATCCTGCAACCTATCAATTTATCAAATTTTAATTTATACATATTTTTCACAAGGAATAATTATGCCCTGAATAATAACATAATTTAACTCCTCTATCCGTTTTTCGGTTATTGTCAAAATTATCATCTCTTGACAATATTCTTATACGAGTGCTGAAATAGTTTACGACTAGAGGCTAGTAAATTTTATGCCAAACTGAGCACTAAGCACTTACTGAAGCATCCCCAATTTAAAAGTGGAACCGACCAGGACAAATTATGTAATAGCAAAGTAGAAAAGGTTAATAAAATGAGTATTTCGTCCCCCGCCACACAAAGGAACAAAAACGTTAAGTTATAGGGAATAATGACTGCAACTGCAGTGAATGACACACAAACATATTCAAGTCATTAATCCGGCAAATAAAAAATTATTTTCAAAACTACGAATATTTGTATCAACTTATTCAATATCAATAGTTACTATTACATACTTTACAAAATATTTGTAAGAAAAATTAAATTTAATTGTCAAATGGTAATTAAAAAATTGTTTTTATTGGCTCAGTCCAAGTAATAATAATTAGTGCAAATTCTTCGCATAGGTAGATTTTTAGAGGAAGCCATGAGTATTTACATAAGCATTGCTTCCATTACAGTGAAATAATGGAATGATTGTAAATAATTAAATTGGGGATGGTGATAGTGCTGTGGTTGTAAGTTGTAACGTAGGTATGGATTGAAGACTGGAGAGCCTGTGACAAACCGTGGCACACGGGGTGAAACAAAGAAAACTCACAACAACTCGCGGTGTAAAGTGTCTACAGAACAACGTAGCTATAGGCTGTAGCTATGCTATGGGATTGTTTGTACGACTGCACACTACTTTTACTTTTGAGTCAGGTGAAGTTGAGGACATGAAGTAATACGTAAACTATGGGTTCTATATTACTCTACTGAATTGGTGAGATGGCCATCAGCATGAAATCTGATGTGAGTAAATGATTTCGTATTTAAGTCATCTCAGTCAAATCTGAGCACTAAATAGCAGTTACAACTAAAGTGTGACATTAATGGGAAAATTGCAAAAACCACACATTTTCCATCAAAAATTCAACATTGCCACCCCAAAGGATTGACTGTTATTAGCTCTACTTGCGTGGCAACGCTACTTTACTCGTTCACATAACTTTGGTACTAATAAACAAAAGAAGAATGTTCAATAATGTGTAGGTACTAGTGAATATCCTCACATATCTTATGCAGGTAGTGTCTAGTGTGTTTAAGGTTCCAATGGAAAATTATTTTGCACTTTGCTTTGTTCAAGGTTTTCGTCTGAGCGTGATGCGTGTGTCAGTGGAACAAAGGTTCATTTAGAGTTCCTAGTTTTACACTAGTGTTTTCTAATTCACTAGCAACAATACAAGCGTTTACAATGTTGGCGAAGTCCTAAGCAAATACCAAAACACAGAATTCTATCATTTGTCCGTGGATTGCGCTAAATATATCTGTGCAGGGGGATCATGTAAGCAGGTGGTGAAATGAATGTTCAGATTTTTGGAATTGTAAAAGTGGATCGTTAATACCACTACGTCATTCAAGTAGTTTCTTACACAACTGTAACTGTATACAATTTAATTAATCAGGTGTGAAAAGCAAAGTGAAGGGATGAAAGAAATGGAAAATTTCTACCAACCAAATAAATATCTGCTCTTGTATAATTAAGAAACGTACAACGTCGAGTACAGAGACACGTTATACCACAATACCACTGTCACCCTGAATCTTGTAAATAACAATAAGTAAAAATGTTCCTTTTGTAAAAATGATTTGCAATATTCCTTCGGATATTTCGGAAATCCGAAAGTCCTTAATAAAAGCACAATCATTTAATATACACAATTGCAGGATACAATTTTTATTTGCAATGCACACAGGAAATTTTCAAAGAAATTTGTATCCGTGAATAGTATGGTCAGTTAGTGTGATATAAGGTGTCGGTTGTAGCTCAAAGGGTGGCACAAATGATTACAACATTAATTAAAGGGTAAAAAAGAGTGGTCTTTGTAAGATTGTGTGGTTGATTTTTTTGATTGTGTGTGATTGTGATATGGCTTGTTTTAAAATCACGTGATTGTTATCAGGGAAGTTAATGATTGGGTAGTGGGCGTGTAATGAAAACGGGTAACTTATAGTGTAGGTACTACTATAAAGTAGATGCATTCCACAATCAACAATTTTCGTCTCTAAACATCACAGCTAACAAAGTGTGAAAGTAAACGTTCGAAATAATATGAGATAATAATAAAATAAGAACAGAAAAAGGATGAAACTCTGTACTACAGTGAAAATAAGAAAGGCATACAAACGAATATTCTATAAAAGTGTTGTAAATAGCTGGTTGAGCAAAAGGTTTGTTCATTATATTATGATGAATGTTTTAATGTGGAATTTATTTTTACGCTATACATCAGCAACATGTAGGGAAATGGAAGCACATACACGCATCCCAACTCATTCCAGAACTTCCGCTACTTCTAACGCTCTCTCATTCCAAAACATTCCTAAGTCAAGTCCCCCTGCCCACAACAATTTAATTCAGAGTCATTAAGTTGCATATTATCAACTTTCATCATCATCATCACGCTCCAAGCTCGTATCATCACTAATCTCTAACTAATCAACAAAACATTAGGCCAGCACTAGTAACACTAGTAAGTAAGTAACGCCGTTATTCCTTTCGGCATTTTACAGACCTTTCACTTCCTCAGTAACTCACTTTTTTTACATTTTACATACCTCATACCACAAAACACTCATACTTTAAACTGACAATTGGGAAACTTATATACCTGTATATTTCCCAATTTCTATTTTAGGTGAACTTTTTTCTAAGGCTCCCACTTTATATGGATAATTTGTAATTAAATTAACTCAATATGTATAATATTAGTAATATACACCACACAATTAACATGTAGTCGCGTAATTTTTAAAATAATAAATTGTCGTTTCAATATTAACTAAAATTGAGTAATTCACCTCTTAAACTAGAATAATTATATGAGTACTAATACAAATAATGAATTATATTTCCAGGATAAAGTTTCAAAGGAATAATTCAATTTCGTATTTCAATGAGTGAGTGAATTGCAGAGTTTTTGTGTATAATTGGAGTGTAAATGAAATTATTATTTGCGAATAAAAATATTACTAACCTGTTACCTTTCCTAATTTTAGTTGAGATGGGAGAGGTGAATCGGTGAATGCGTAATGATACTGTGAATAAATTATACTATTCATATAAAGGTACATAAAACAGCTAGGTGCTTGCAGTGCTGTTTTGATATATCTGCACAAAGCCACTTGCTCTAATTGTAAATTGTATTTCAAGGAGGAATTATGCATTTAAATAAACTTATATACCTACATGACTTTGTTAAGGCCACACCTAAAAAGGATAATTAGGACAAGCTAATGATTCAGGAAGAAGAATACTGTCTGTATGGTTTTAACATAGTATGTCCCAACCTTCGTTTGCGGCTTATGATAATACATGAGCGATACTTTCACTATAGATTTTAAATCTCCCGCCCTGCGTGTTTAGCCCACAAGCAGGATAAACATTCACTTGCTATGGTACAATATATTAATCGGTGCGCGCAAGTGATAATATAATACACAAGCAAAACAAAGTATCATCCCCGCAAGTAATGATTGGGACACCCTGTATTATATTATTAGATATCATATTTAAGTATTCATTATTGAAGGAACATATAATCATGTCATATTATATAATGAAAAGATAAATAGTAAATTTTCTAGCCATAAATTACGGCTCCATTAACTCTTATGATTTTCTTTCTCAATAAAAAGTAACAAGTGAAAGTAAATTCATGAATACACGACGTCACTGTTTTTTGCACAATATTTTCAACTGTGTCATATTACTAAAATATATCAAATATATATTATTAGAAATGTGTTACAACAATCAGATGTTTAATAAATAAGAGGCAATTTGCACATGTATAAATGATATTTTGCACTGTTCTAGTACTGATAAGAATTATCCTCTAATTCCCCTTTGAATAACAATGCAACACACAACAAATGCACTACTCTATTATTATAAAGGATATTCTGCTAGGTATACCACAAGGATAAAAAATAATCGCATAAGTTCTTAAGAACTTACAATTAGATGAAGGAATAGGGAAGAGGCAAGTCTTTCAAACCTTTTTTCTAGCTAACTGTATTTCAATCCGGATGACAAATATGACATCCAACCCCGGAAAAACTAAATGATAAAATTCTCCAAATTTGGTTATTTATATATTTATCGCTATAAATAGGCAAATAATATATTATAGTGAAAATGGGAGCTTGGAAGGCTAAAACTATCTATTGGGGCATTTAAAGCTGGTATGATGTGTCTGTGTACTTTGACATGCTTTTTATTTATTTCACTATTTCTATTCTCCCAATGAAGTTTCACTTACTTTTGATGAAATTATCTGTCATTAACAAAAGCAAGCATTGAAAGGGAATTCTACTTAAAGTTCATCCAGAAAACATGAGGAACCCAGTACAGATTGTTGGATGAAACGTAAGGGAAATGTATACTAAAAACCATTGGAATGCAGCTTCACATCATAATAGTAATAATGCTAATAGTATAATTAGACACCTTTGGAAATAATGAAGTATTTGTTTGTATGACAAGCACAAAGACAAATTATAACTACAAAAGTGCGATTTTGAACAAACAGAGTATTGGAGACGGGTATAAACGAAAGAATTAAATAAGACGTAGGTCGTAGGTACGTAAATGAGTAGGGTCAACTATATGTTTTAGCTTTTGCATGTTAAGGCACAATACTACCATATAATATAATATCACTACCACATGAATACACTATTGATTTCTACATATCTAAGTTCGTCATGGAAAACCTTGGACACTACTCGGATAATGATAATGATAATAATAAAATAATAAATAATAAAAATGAAATAATAGTAATAATAATGTGACTGCGTTTGGGATTTAGACTAGTGCTATGATTATGACTACCTTTGTATCTAATAGAACAGAACAATACGACTAGAACTAAAACGTGAGCCATAACTAGACTATGGCTGTGGCAGTTAGGATGTACACATAAAATGCTGACTACGCGAAATGACAATGAGCATACAATAACACTATGACTAAAATCTATTTCTAACAGAAGTAGAGAAAGTAGAAAGTAGACAGTAAGAATAAGGTGATTATTTTTGTCAGTCGGTTATAGCAGGCGAAGTACACAGGTAAGTAGTACGCGTACGGTAACAGACTAACAGTACAGTAATGTACAGTACGAGTGAACGGAATGCGGAATGCGGACAGAGCGATCAAGAATGTATTTAGTGAAAAGAAAGAAAGTCGGTGGGTTGCTTTTGCTTAATTGTCGTTGACTTCAAGTTATTTGTTTTCTGTACAATATTCGCTTTTCAGAACCTTTCGTCGTCAGTGCCTCGTCAAAATACAAATTACTTAGTTTCTACAATCTTATGTTAGTTCATGGCTGCGAGAAACATACTCACGTGTATATTGTGATTCGACTATCATACTAAGTCATATAATATATTTTTGTATTGGTAAAATCATAATGACTTGTACTGTTCAACATTGAGTGGGAAAATAATTAAATATGATGAAAATATTGTTGGGTTGAATAAAAAGACAAGAATAATACTAAGAGAAATAGGAAAATATACGAATGAATATTTTGAGAATGTTACTAATGAATGGGGATAAGAATGAGATTGAGATTGACAGAGAAGAGCTAATTAATGAGCTTTAGTAGTAGCGACACAAAAGTCAGACATAGCTGGGTGAAGAGAATGAAACGTAAACGTAACGTTATTAACGTAAGGTGGGTATCGTGGTGAAAATGTTGAGAGAATAGTGTGATGAGAGGTGTCAATACCTCGAAATCCTGTCAGTCAGCAGAACAAGGGACATCAGAGCATCCGAATATGTCGATGGAGTAGAAGTAGTGGAACCAACGAGAGAAAGCCGCATGAATCCAAGAAAATCAAATAGAGAAACAATAGATGCCGTCTGTTAGGTAGGATCACTTCACACAGATTGAGTACTTTACTTTACACATGTAAGATGTAACTAAACCACATCACTCACATACATTCAATTCAACAATCAACTGAGGCTACCCGTAACTCAAATAACTCTAGTCGTCTTATGTCCAATACTCTACTCGTAATAACAGTGTAATAAATAACCTTCATACTCTACAGCGTTGTCATTCCAATTCTAATTCTAATTGCTATTCTAGTCTAATTGAAAATTGTAGTTTACATTTAGTTTATTGTATACGAACTTGATTGCTTCTCTCAATCAAGTCACTCAACACATTGCACAATACACACAGAACACTTTCCGTGTTCTATCCGCATGCCTTTTTCTCATCCGTTCTTATTTTCTCCTTTTCTTTACTATTATCCTAAAAGTCTAGTCTCAATACATGAAATTTTCACCTCAGATGCAACAACCAAAATCACACTTAATTTATCATTGGCAGGCTCGTTTATTGTAGCACAATCCAAATTGTGTGACTTTTATTGTTTCCCTGTAGCTGTCAAATCCATTTAAATCACTTTCTTTTTATTATACACAACACAAAGATTGTCTGCATCATATTACAGATATCATGTTGTGCTCTTTGTCCTTCTTAAAATTCATTGTCAAATTTGGTCTGTATGCTATACATTATAAATTAACTATAACAAAATTACTAGCTCGTCTACAAATATTACCTGCATTAAGAATGTCAAATATAACTATTGCTGTAGAGTAGATTGAGCAACACTGCTGTGATTTTCTTTACCCTTTTCCATTTTTTCCCGCCCGCATTTTCATTTCCATCCCTCCCATTCGTATTAACATTTAACGAACCTAAAAGTCTTAGACAAATTAGCACAGTATTCGTATTCAGGGCCCATATGTTTGTGAAATTATATTTTACTGCCATGCCAAAATTTAATACCGATTCTAAATCCATATGCAAGTCCATTCCAATTGCAAGAATCTGTTGATTGCAATTATTGCGATTTTATCTCTCATAGACATTGACAATATAAATTGGCTCCCCCAGAATTTTTTTTCTTATACTAAATTCTCTTGCACTTGGGCTTACGCATGGATTACACTACAGTACGTATATTATAATATTAACAGACATTCAGTACCTAGTACCTACCTACAATGCCTTGTTGTAAATGGTAGAGAATATCTGCTCAAAGAACAGTAATACAGTAATGTAATTTGTAAACTCATAGGTTATAATGTATGTAATTAGAATAATATGGTTTTGGATTGATGATTCATGTGATGGTACTATGTAGTTTAATTATATACCATCCTTTGGAGCCTACACATTAATTGCCTCGTCATTTAATACTTAGGTGGTGTATTTTTATTTCGTACATACACTGCTCTAAATATACAAGTTATTTATCGACTAAATGTAAGTGGAGCAGGTACACAGATAATATGTTGAAATCATAAGGGGTGATAAGTTTAAGAAAGTCTATAGACTACACGAAGAAGGACCTGCTTGTCTTTTGTTACATCTATATAGGTATCTGTATTATAGAAGTAAGAATACAACACACAATATGAAAAACAAATAAATTCATAATTCATCCATCAGAAATTCATGCAGAAGGACCATCTCAAAAGTTCCTCGTCATTTTTAAACAGTAGTTACCAATCAAATAAATTATTTTGTGACATTTAGTAGCTTTAGAACACAAAAATGTAAGCTCTCCTTTAACTGCCGTGCTCTATACATCATCATTATTCTTTTGCATTGTTTCCCTACGCCAAATTTGCTAACAATCCTAACTCTCCCTGCTCAAACGATTTGTGCCCTCAAAATTGAGCTCACTAACAGGAAATACTAATTTTGTCATTCTACCATGCAATAAAATGTAAAATAGAGATGACAGTATGGTAGACTGTAAATTAGTAAGAACGAACAGAAAATAAGAATAACAACAAATTCCAGTAGAAACAGGGATTAACCAAATTGTAGAAGATAAGACAGATATAATGTGCCAAAAATTGATAGTACACATTGACACATAATATGCACTTTCAGTTTTTGCGACACAAACATGAAGGCCGTTGAAAAGTGCAACATGAAAGCCCTAGTCTCTCAGCTAGTTTCTAATATAATATTTTGTTTGTATATTTTCAAAAAAGACAAGGGATAATTCATTCAATAATTCAATAATTTGTAATTGATATTATATTGTCTTATGAACCAGAAATTCCCATTCATGTGTCATCAATTTGGACAAAAATCAAAATAACAAGACCACCTTAGTATGGGCGCAATAATATAACCTAATAATTAATAAATAACAATAGAAATCAAGTAAAAAGACTGACTACAACATTATACTTTAATTTAATTTTTTTCTCGCAAAATATTTTTTTGTACATTAAATCCTTTCAAAAAATTCTGCTGAATGTGTGTCAGTACTATGTAATAAAATGTATATACCTACCTAGACACGTGTTTATCTGTAATTCTGCTAGGAATAAAAGTCTTCTAATTCAAGGCGATTAGTTTGAGTAATAAGTGAAATTGCCCACAATAACTTTTTTTCAAGTAGCTAGGTATATGTTTTTGCCTTGTACTCCCATAGCAATATTTTATGACAATAACAATATAGTGTACATATTCTTCTAACCTACTGGAGACACACAACACATGAACTAAACTAACCGACTTGGTTTTTTATTTGATAATACCTTAACTCTGATGCATGAGAATTAGCAATCATAAGTTCCTTGGCGATAGTATATATGACTAACTTCCCATATGTTGACATTATTGCACCAGCATATCAATTTTCGAACAGCATATTAATTCTCGAACAGCATATTATGGCAAATGACAATAAAGAAGCCAAAATTCTCATCCATGTTTTCTGAACACACGTAAACGAACATATTTCCAAGCGATTTTTGGCTTTAACAGAAAAATAAAATAGAACTCATGTATCAAATGCTTTAATTAAGTGTCAGCATCTTCAGCTCCAAGGCTGCTTTTGAGAGCGACCAACAAATAACAAAAAACGGAGATGTAAAATTAACACACGAGTAAATTGGCACACTTGTGTTCACAGTTTACAGCCACCATGCAGATTGTTTTGAATATTTTGGATATCTCACTCAAAGAAGATCACAGTACCGTGTAAGTGTACCTTTTCCATTTAATCAAATGATTCTGTTTTTGCACAAGAGGTGCAACTGAAAAGCTTGTGAGTTAAAGAAATGCTTTTCGGAAAAACTATTGAGAAAATCCGCTATTCAAGACAACTGTATACAAATAAAAGCTTTCGTTCAGGCAGGACGTTGTATAAACATATGTACATATAACATACCTACACAAAAAATCCATAAACAAGAGACTCTGACAAGAGTGAATAAAACACCCAGTATACAGTAAAACATGCTTAAACAGTACGAATGAAAAATATGAACAACATTTAATTGGAGTCTAAATTAATGTTATAGTAGTAAATATTTAGCAAACCACTGCAGTACAACATTGGTGACTTTTCGTGTTAATTTCTTTTCCAGTTTTTATGCCCAATGCCAAATTCTATCCATATAATACTTTTCGCACATTTACAACCAATGCAGAAATATTTGCATTTTATTAAGATTTTCAGTTTTTCTAGCTTTTTCTGTTTTTTTGAGGATAGTGTTAAGTATCACATCTAAATACCTCTCCACACTTGAAAACATTTTTACTACATAGCTGTGTATAACAATCTCCTTAATAATCCTCTCATAAATGCGAATCTTTAAACCTTGTGACATATCAGCTTTAATACGTCACGGTTCTCGAGGAATAATTTGTCGGTCTGCTGCATAATATAAAAAGGCTTTGTATAAATTTGATATAAGCAAAAAAGTTGAAATTTCAACATTCACTCAGGCCGCACAGGCACGCAGTTTGTATTGTCATTTCCATAGAAGAGTTCCCAGTTTTGGAAAATTTTGCACTACACCAGCAACACTTTTCACTCGTTTTTCAAATGTATAAATTAACTCATTAAAATGATCGTAGAAAAATTAATTGCACTCTATCGCAAATAGTGTCGACTTTAATTAATAACAATAATTAATTAATCAACCTGACCGTTAAAATGCTTAATGAATAATTGAGAATAATAATGTCACGGAGAAAATAGTGTGGGTGAAATTAAAACCAGACAATCTTATCAAGAAAATAGTGCTATATATATGGACTCCTAATATACATCTGAAACTGACACAGTTAATTAAAATATAATTATTCCAATGGAAATAAGTACTTACTATTATATACAGAATAGATTGGGAAGAGTGAAAGTAGACAGAATCGAATTCTCTCCGACTTTCACTCACTAAATGTAGCGTGTTTGTGGACGTTGGTTTAAAAAAGGGATGTCCATAGATAATGTAGGAGAAATCGGAGAAACTGAACAAGGGAAACAATAAAGATTTAAAGGACAGAGATAAAGTTGAAGAATGTGTTGGTAAAAATAAATTTGTAGAGAAGTTGCTATTATTTGTATGTTGTAAATTTAATGCGAAGATAAAGACGGCAAAGTACAGCGCAAAATGTTTGAAGAACTACGTAATAAGTCGGGATAATCTTAGAAGAGATAATAATTATATTCTATACAGCCCTGCGGTAATTGAGAAAGTGATTGAGAGGACAGTGCAGGAAAGATCATGAGCAGGAAAACAGTACGACTAACTATGACATGGGAGAAGAGAGTATCTAGTGAATTCACATTATGGAATTGTTAATACATTGGAAGAAAGACTTGAGAATCTTCAAGATGGATGATGAAGTGAAAACGATTGATAGTACGGTACGTATAATGATACTATAATTGTACTCCGTATATTAAATGAAATATTATAAAACGCGCAGAAGTAGCCGGAAAACAGATGAATGGAGTTGAAAAACGAAGATGTTAAACGAAATTGGAAATTATTGCATGTACAGTACAGACAGAACAGCGACAAATAGATGAAACAGACAGTTACGACAAATAAATGAAGATAGGGAAAAATACAGAAGAATGATAATAGAGAGAGAGAAATAGAAAGACATAGAGGATTTGCAGTTAAGTAGAGCAATTGTATAAGAACAGAATGCGTCAGTCCATTCGAAAATGCAGTACGTATGAGACACACATACAGGTAAAGAGAAAGTAAGAGAAACTATGGTTCAAGTGAATTACAAAGGAACATCCAAATACTACGTCACGGTTTTTACAACATTTTGACTCAAACTTCATTCGCCATAATAAATCTTTTTCGCACCAAAAAATTATTAAGAAAGTGAAACTAATTAATTCAATTTCTACTGCACTGGTAAATAAGAACATAAATAAGAAAGACAAATAATAAAATACTTGTAAGAATAAATATTCATTAAATTACCTTTACATTTTCATTACAGCTTTAGTTATTTAAGATATTACAAAAATTAATAAACATTAAAAGAAGAAACTATGTTCGTAAAAATAGAAAAATTAAAATAATTCGACATCAAACGAAGTGTACACAAAAATACTAAGGCAGCAAATAATATTTGCAGATTTTGACCATTTTGAGCATGAATTTAAAATGTGGTGTAACATTTCCAATGACCGTGCTTGCAATAAATGGATGATCCCGAAGGGGAAATTCACATTGCTCAAAGTGGGTAAATATATTAATATATATTATACTGATAGTAGTATGTATGTAGAATTCTGTTGAAATGTAGACGTAAGTAAGAATCTAAAGGATACGCAATGAGAGAGACAATGATTTTGGCCCGTATGCAATCATAATAATTAAATGTGTGTTAATATTGTGAGTGAGAATGGACGATTGTGAGAGAGTTACACGTAAAGTGAGAATAGAGAGAAAGAAAGAGAGAGAAAGAGATAGAGTGATGAATGACAGAGAACGGAAGAAAGAAATAGTATTTTAGTAATTAAAAAGGTTAAAGATTTGTATAGTAGTAAAAACAGCAGATGAATGTATAAAAGTATAAAAATGATGACGGAGTAATAGTAATGGAAAAAATGACAGCTAATAATTATAGAAAAATAGAGTCAGTGGAGGAATAATTTGTGAATATAAATAATTAAGTATTTAGTAGTAAAATGAGAATGATATTTGTAAAATATAATAATAATAATATTGATATTAATAATATTATTATACCTAGTTAGAATGACTATATTAAATAAATAGCAAGTGCTACGTAGGTAAATTGAATAAATAGACAATAATATAATAACAAGATACCTACTAAGATTGTATTTAAGTAGATAAGGCTACATGTAACTTACATGATGTAAGTGTAATACTGCATATATATATCTATGCATATATAGAAAGAGAGAGAGAGAAAAAAGAGAGAGACAAACTGGATAATTACATATAGAGTATATTAATAACGTATTTAGTATAGCAATAATATATAAGACGAGGACGGACATATTTAAGTGGTAATATAGTAAATGCATGTAAATTATGTACTAATTGTAAGTACAATGAATGAATGATACATGACAATGACTGAATAAATTGAATGAATGAATGCACGAGTGAAACTGAAAAGAGAAGCGCGACATTCGATGAAGATACAAGACGAAACGTACTTGCGAAGATAGATATACAATAGGCGTAAGAAAAGAGCAACAGGAAAGTTTGAGAGGTCCTTCGATTCGAGAGAAAGAGAAAGAAATGACTTTGATTCCACCATACAATCACCACCAAAAGGCTACGAGTGAAAGAGTTGTTTATACAGAATAACTATAATATTTACAGACAGAGATCAAATAATTATTAGTAGTTGTAAGTTACGTATGAGAGAGAGAGAGAGATATTATTAGAGAGAGAGAGATAGAGAGAGAGAGAGAGAAATATAGAGATGAGATATGAGACAGGTAATAATGAAAATAATATTATTAATAATGATAATGATATAACTAGAAAGTAGTAGTTTTAACGAACCAGTAGACAACTCGATAAGATGGTAGGCTAAGAATAAAAATTGCAACATTACTACTGCCTTGCAACAACAACAATAATAACAGAGACAGAGAGGTCTGCAGAGACCTGAGCAGAATACTACAACTAGACTCTGTCAACTGAATCAATGAACGATATGCATATTCATGTTGCAAAACAATTCGCTTAGTTTTAAGGCTGGCTGCAGTAGTTTTACGTTTTTTTACGATAACTTTCTAATACAGACAAGCTAATATTGTATTAAATCAATGAATGACTATCTCTTTCGAGTTCGACATAAACAGACATAATATCTTACTAGAATAATATTCAATTGCTATTCATTAAGACAGAATAAGATACGATACAGCTTAAGACAACCCCACAACAGCTCATAATTAATTATAATTTAGCTCACAGCATATATCATATTATTACGGTTAGTTACTAATTTCTAAAATTCATTTTCGCCTCTCCACAATTAAAATCCTTTTATATATTCATTGATATTCATAGTCTCATACAGTTATTGTATGTGTATTTTACTACAACAGTTTTTTTCATTTGTTTCGTCAGATCATTAAATGCAGTTACTTAGGTATTGAGAATCTGGTAGAATCTGAGAATGAGTTTTTTATTTTTTATTTATTTTTTTTGGTTGAGACTACTTTTGTTTGTTTTGTTTGTACTTTATTAGTTTGTATATTGTAGCAATGGAGTACATTTCTTTTGTAGTATGAACATAGAGTTGGATGGTATATACATCTGATAAAGTTACTACTCGAAGGACTGCTTCCAGGAAAATTGATTTGGATGACAATTGTTCCCAGTAAAGTATTTCTTACCGAGGTGGACAAAATGAATGTAAATAGGTAAGTAAATAGTTAAATAGCTAATAGTGTATACAATACAGTAACTAGCTAGCTACGACAACAAGAGTTTTAGAGACAGAAAAATACATTCACAGCTTTAGGCAAAGGACGAAATAAACCAAACCTTGCTGTTGGCGAAAAGCAGTCCAACTCCTTCCATGCACACTTGCAGTAGTCCTCCTTGACCAGTTTTCATATCTTCCACTGGAAACTCACCTCCTAAATCTGTCCCGGGCAATGGAGTAGAACCTCGGGCAGCTGCTCTCTCCATCGCCTCCTTTATTGCCTGGTAGAGCTGACGGCATTTTCGAGAGTGGTACTTCTGCAGTTGAGTCTGACCCCCGTTCCTCCGCCACAGACACAACACCCGAGTTTTTGGACTGTAAGTCATATTCACCAAACGCTCCCACCACCACCTGTTCTCAAACACAACACACACGTCCAGATTCATGTCCACTCTCCACCATGCCCCGCCCCCTTCCACGAACTACACTTACCCAATGCAATTCAACCAAAACTGTTTTAGTCAATTTCATTTCTTTTTAGCAGTACCCGTTTGCATCAGATAGGCAAAAAACCATTTCAATGTTAATAAAATTGAAACTAAATTTTTCAAATTTTTTCTACTAAAATTTTAGTGTAGCCAATCGGAACCTTCGATTTTAGCGGCATATTTAACTTTCCTTTTTTCCTGTTAAGATTGTCATTTGCCATAACTGACACCTAATATGCAGTGTGACACATTAATTAGTAGTAGTTTTCCCTTTTTCTCCCCAACGGGGGAAGTTGTATGGATGGCCATTTAAAAAAACAGTTTTCTGATGACGATTTTACATAAATATTTTATTTGCAACATGCGCGTACCCAGGGGGCTGCACAGGGTGTCCGCACACCTCCAGAATGCGTTTTTTATCACAAAAATACGTTATTTTGTCATAAACGTTAAACAAAATTCGCGCTACGCGCGATTTTGATGCATTTTAATTTCGTTTTTAACCTTGTCATGTAAAATCTTCATTTCAAAAATATAAATGGCCATATGTCCGAAAGTACTGCACCTAGAAACATAATATTGCTATATTTGGAAAGATAATAAACTTAACTTTCATTTTATCTACTCATAATCCATACACCTTTTCCCGTTGGGGGAAAAAGGGAAAAGTATTACTAATTAATGTGCCACACCGTACAAACATGTAGCTAGAAAAAAAATATAATGACTAAAAATGTTTTTGGTCGAATTGCACTGAACTTACCTTTCTACAATTGCTCCAGCAACGTTACGCAGAACTAGACCATCATCACGCACTTCCATGAAAAGTAAATCCCCGATCGGCTCTGAACCTGCGTGCACGGCAAAAGTCTGCCGATGCGAAAGTCGAGATCCGGCTGGTTTTAAATCCACAGCATTCCCTTTCTACATATTTCATTTTAATCAGAAGTTGTCATTTTTTATTACATCAACCCTTTACTATATCCTGTCGTTTTATTTATTTTCGAAAAGTCTTAAGAGTTTTTGTTACCAGGTGTGAAATTTGTTCTAAGAGTTGGTTGATTTCTTGACTGTACACCAGACCCATATGACTTTTGCCGAGAAGTCTCCTGATCTTCTGCTTGACCTCTTGGTTTTGAACCTCCATCATTAACATGAAAGACACAAGATTATAGAGCTGCGTGGCTAATAAACGATCTTCTTCGTGCTCCAAGCGCTTCTTCTCGCTGTCACTCAGCGATTGGTATCTGTCCATCATTTCTCTCGGACCTTGATCCATTCCCACCACTTCTCGCTCTTGAGCTACGGCGTCCAAAAATGCATCCTCCCAAAATTGCATTTGATCCCAAAGATTTGTCCTCTCCTTCATCAAACCCTCAAACAAATACATCCTTCCGTTCTCAGGGCTTGTGGGTGAACTGCCTGTTGGAATAAGGGAACCCGCATGATAACGCAAACCTGCCGCCAATGCAGATTTGCTAGACCAAACACTAGGACTTCGCTTTCCTCTTCCAGACCCCTGAAGCAATAAACATTAAACCAGTACTTATAATCTCAATCCTTCCTTTTTAGATAAAATGATAAATGAATAATAAAATTACATGTGTATTATTATGATAGACATTGCAATCAAGTAAATGTCTACATAACAATGTGATAACCTCTTTGAAGGAAATTGTTATTAATAATAAATAAATAAATTATATACACAATCGAACCTGTTCTAATTCGGTGTCAGACACCGTGGATCGTAATGACATCTGAGACAAACGACTAGTCAGTCTTGGTCTATCTCCTCCCGGAGGTGGCAGCTGTAAACCTTGTGGGGGCCAAGCAGGGTTAATTACCATGCTAGCTGCCTTTCCTTGAACGGGCACGCTCGCTGAACTTTGCGCGTCAGTTCCAGGGCCTTCAATCTAATCATAAATAAGAAATTCTCTAAATGCTGCATAGGTATTATAAAAACAATGCGGACAGGGTGTCGCACTTTATATGTAAACTCTTACGTGAGATTCCGACGAACTGAGACGAGCCATAAGGGATTGCTTCTTACTTTGAAGAAGATCGCGGAAGATGTCGGATGTTTTCTCCATTTGTTGAACTTCTTTTTCATTTGGCACATCTGCAGCATTATACAAGAAAATGTACATAATTAGATAAAGAATCACACTTAAGCAGAAATAATTAAATAATAATATTAAGCCACCTTGGTTTTCTCCTGATTGGGCTGAAGGACGCCTAGAAGCGTCGGGAGAAACTTGTGTAGAGGATATTGGCGATCCAGCCATGGACAATGCTCCTGGGCTGAGCATATTGGGATCCAAATACTGAGAGTAGTGCGATCCTTGATCCTGAGATAAATCTATTTCCTTAGTCCAATAATGTGTATGTGCAATTTCCATCACCTTTAAAGAAAAAAATATTTCATGTGTAATTTTTTATTACCACATAGGTAGTTCACAATATCTAAAAAAGAATGGTGGTTAACCTGGAAGGCTGACGCCATTCCACCTAAGCCACGGTTAGCATAACTATGCTCCAAACCATTTACGAGTAATTGTATCAACTTTAACATCCCTTTCCATACAGGTTTTGATATGCACTGAAAAAAATGAAATTTTCAATTAATATTTATTGAAATGCAGACACAATGAATTAAACGAGAACATAATTGTTTAGAATGCTTACAACATCATCGATATGATCATCAGGTCCAATCTTCCTGTCCAATGTTTTATTTATTTTAGCTACTAACATAACACGATAGCTTTCATCCTCGAGAAGTTTCTTTAATCGTCCCACTCGGAGCCAACCCACACCTTCTCCTGCGATTACTTGGTTGGCCACCTGAGGAGACAAATAAATTTTTTTACAAACCAACTCTTCCAGGGTTAGAATTTCGCAGCGTTATAACATGGTGACTGCAGCGTGTGACCGATAAAAACTCGAGTAAGTAATACATGCTACTAGCATGTTCTCTAACCTTGGCTGTCACATTTTTGCACAACTAAACGCTATGATTATGATGCAGGAAAAGTATATATGGAAATTATAAGGCACTTGTGAAAGTAAGTGAAATCGGCATGAAGTATTTACTCAAAGCGCTAGACGCCTCACCCTGTACTATACTACCGTGTGTCCAATCATTCCTTACGTTTTACTACATGGGTAGTCGTTTCTTGTCTGATGAAATTTGAAATTCGCTGGCCTCCGAGGCCAGTGAATTTCAAAAATTTCATCAGGCGAACAAACGTATTATCAGACTACCCATGTATTAAATAGCGCAAGCAAATGTGTGAAACACCCTGTAGAATATTCACCTCTGTAATAAAGGCTTGATTTTCTGAGCTGGTGTTTGTAGTGGTTTGACTCGTTCCGGACAACTTGTTAATCATTTTGAAATCTGCTTTGCCCTTTTGGGGATGCAAGTGAGACGTTGTGTGACGAATCAATGTGGATCGTTCCACGAGTCCTTTTCTTCCGGTGGGGAAGGGTCCATGGGGCTGACTTGGACCTTGACCTGGTTCCTTTTGACTTGATCTTAGAACGGCAGCCGGAAGACTTCCAGTGCTGCTGGCCATTGATGGAGCAGGACTCCCGGCGCGAATTGGACTTGCACTAGCAGAAACACTACTACGGTTGCTTCCTATATGGATAAAAGTTTAAGACCATTTCATCGTGAGTTTCATAGCTCAAACAGATTTAAAGGTTTACCAAAGATTTCCGAAAACATTGATGACGTTTGAGATGCAAGACCATTCAATTCAGTGCTCATATTGGAAAAGAAATCTCGACTGACTGTGCGACCCATGTCACCTTTTATTTGAGGAACCATGGCTTTGGATGAGGTGGACACTGTGGAATCTCTCCGTTCAAAAGATTCTCGACGAGACTCTGCATCTTTCGATTCAGAGGACTCCCCCAGAGACTGTCAATTAAAAAAATCCAAAAATAACATTAAAATTTGTTCCCTTTTCATGTGGCGACTAAAAATGTATCTGTTTGAGCAAAACATATTTGCTACCTTTAATAGACCTTTCTTGGCCTGCTTCGTGATGTCATCCCAAGTGCTCTTGCCGGCCGTCGTGAAGTCGTCAAGTCCACTTTTACTAAGACCGGCCTGAACACTTGTCTTTGCTTCTTCCGCAGCCTTTTTAGCTTGAACGGTTAACTGCGCAAAAAACAAGATTTTTTTCATAAATTATTTTTGAGGCTCCTACTGAGTTGGAATGAATTATTATGTAACACTAGGTGCAATGAGGCAGTACATGTTCAAGATGGGCTACTATATTTGTATCTTCTGCAGACGAAGCTGATCCTTGTCTAGCCACTTCATTTAGCCGCTCTTTTGTTTTTGTTTTCAGCTGCATGACAAACAATTCAAATTGAACACAATGAAGTAGAATTGTATTGCAAAAATCATTGCACTCACAAAATCACAACCACAAACTATTGGCAATATAATGTCATAATGGAATTTAATTTAAAAAACAATTGTTTTAATTGCAACGCTACTTTTAATTAACATCTACTACACTACATTTGAGCCAAGTCTAATTGTCAGTGTCTACCAAAGCAGTGTACATGATTGTAAAATAAAAGAATATTTAACCTTGTCCACTTGAGAGAAGAGTCCATCTTGACTGCTCTGTCTTTTAGTTTCTTTCACAAGTTCTTTTGCTTGGGAAGCAAAATGTCCTAAGATGGAGCCAGAACCAAAACTGGTTTGCCTCACAGGTTTATCTCCTTGAGGAACGGGCAAATCTTCAAAACTCTCGCTAGGTTCTTTGAATGGTGGAGCTTCGACTGTTGACTCGGGTTCAGTTTGGCCTTTGTTTGGCTCTTCAGCTTCGGAATCAACGCTTGACTGATCGGATTCGGATCCTGAAGCGGATGCTGAATTTCGTCTGGCTCTTGGAACTTCGACCGGAAATTGAAGCGAAGACGGTGGATTATACACAGTTGACAAATCCAGACTGCTGCACAGAGATGTGACATTTCTGTCGCAAACTTTGTACTCAAATCTCTCATGTTGGTCGGCATTGAAATCCTCTGGACCTTGGCGATTGGCTCTTTTTCGATGAGTAGATGGCGGGTTACTCGGAGAGAGATCGGAAGACGCCAGTTCGGAAACGAAGTCGGATAATGAAGAATAACTGGAAGTACTGTCACCGCTACCCCCCTCATCGGATTCAGATTCACTCTCTACAGCAAATAAAGCGTCAGGGTTGTCTGCATTGCGGGGGGAAGGGTAGCCTCTCTGAGGCGAATCGAATGGGTTTGAGTGCGATTTGATGGAAGAGGTACCTGACGCAGGGCCTGATAATCTTTGAATATTTCTTAAAGCTGAACACAATCCTGGTATGTCCGAGTGAATCGTGAATTTGATCGGTTGCAAAGTATGAACGTACCATTTTCCCTTATCCCCAATTATTGTGGGGTCATACACGCCCGTCTGAACTCGAAGGAAGGCAAGGTTCGTCGGAGCTAAACTCCACTCAGCCAGATACTCTACAGCCTGTCCCAAAATAATAAAAACTCTATATAAAATCCAACTAATAATAAAATTTTCAACATTTTTTTATTTTACAATACTATCATTAATCAATTCATCAATCAATCAATTAATAGAAATATTCTCAAAAAACTCTAACCTGCGTTCTTGCAAAACGACAAAGAAATTGCGATGGAGAATGCGGTCTTGATCGAAGGAAGCTAGAAATTTGAAATGCGACCACAGGTCTTGGATACAAACGTAACGTTCTCGTATGTTCACTGAAGTTGGCCAGCATATTTGCAGAATTAAAAAACCGCACCTGTATGCATAAAAAAATTGCTGGATATCTGTCTATGTTACTTCAGTATGACTACTATGACAATAAAATAATTTTTTATAGAGCTATCGTAAAAATGTGAAGTATTTATGTGGACAAAAAATTACCATTGCTATACGAGTAGCTACATCTACGGAGTCGACGTCATTTCCGTAAATCAGTGGGTTGAAGGTAGTTGGTGGGCGATTGAAGTTGGGAGGTTGAGTCGTAGGAGTCGTGGCTCTTGTTGCTTGCATCTGACTCTCCGCACTGCTACCCGGCTGCAACTGTATTGAAAAACTTTCTCTGGATAATTGAGCTTGCGAAGGTGGGGCAGAAGAGCCTGGAGATGACTCCTGACTTGCAATGGAGGAGGATGAAGGTATATTCGTAGCCTGCGGAGACCTAGACTCAATTTGTGACTCCGGATGAGGTGAGAGCTCCGGGAAGGGCGCCAATGACATGCTAGCCAATGCCTGTACCATCGCAACAAGTCCAATTGAATATTCCAAGAAATGAAAAGACACGGAGTGTGAGTGTAGCTAATTAGCTGTCACGTATACGACCAAAAAAGCATTTCTGCAATAACATTCCACTTACAGTTGCATTACAATATTTTATGTACAACGAAAACAATGAACCCACTCATTGTCGATCACAGCTTATTTGTTCATGTGGGCTGTTTACACATTGACAGGCAAAGCTTGCTAAGAATGCATACATCAACTCAATAGCGTCATGTTAGTAGTAATAATAATAAATACTGTTTTCTAAGCATTTTACAAGAACCTCCAATTAAAACTCAGCTACACTACATACAAAACATTAATTATCAGCACACATTTTCAGCTTATAGATACATGCTACAAAGAAATCCATACAGCAACATCAACGCATTTTGTGCTTGTACAAATAATAATTAGTAGGTACAAGAGACAGGAAAACATTTGTCAAAAGCTAGCAACAATTCCAACTAACAATAATAAGGATTACTACTGGAAAGAAGAGTGCATTCGTATTATAAACAATCCAACAGAAAGTAGAGCAAAAATGCAATATGAACATTCGGGAGCAAACACGGTGGCTCAAGACAGATAGCAGGTGAAAACTGCAAAATGGTTTATTATGAGTTTTATGAGTAAGAGCGGCATAAAAAAGGAAAGTGAGTTTAGTGTACTGCAAATATTATGTTAGTGCACACTGTGTGTGTACACTAGAGATTTTGCAGAGTGTAATTTGCAAACGTGCTTCTGTGCATGCATGAGAATATTCGCATGAGAAATGTCGCAATAAAAAAACACAGGGTTTGACATGGTGTGATATGTGAGAAGGACAGGTGTGTGGACAGTGTGAATGTAATACAAAAGCAACTAATTCGTCTACGGAGAAACGAGAACGTGCGAGGCGTGGCCTACGATGATAAATGTAAATGCAGTGGGATGAATGTATTATTAACGAAGAACACAGACAGACTCCGACATAAACTGACCTGCAGGTCCATGCGACCCATGGCCTGCACAAGACAAAAGAAAGAGAACAAACAACATGTATCAGATTGATAGTTCAGATAGATAGAGATAGAAGTCATTTCAAAAATGGGAACAAGGGAGGTGAGTCAACATTTAACATTTGGGATCAAGTCAAGTCTCTCCGAAAAATGCTCTAACGTTCAACGTGTAGTTTAGCGAACGTGTGAGAATCCAAAACACCAATATTCCAGAATGACAATCATAAATCATAACATTCATTCATTGCCACTAAACTTTGCTAGTACTAGCCCATACAACAATGCCACGCAAACAATTGTGTATCAAAGTTGCAGTCAGAGGGTGAGACCAGTCACAATATTCGTAATTTTCTAGAGGCTTAATTCATTGCCAACGTTTTCAACAAATTCCGCCATTTTTTCAATTATTTCCTACAAATTTTAGAAGCAATCAAGTCTTTTTTGAAAAAATATCCTTTTATAGAGATACTCTTTCAATGACTGGTATCAATTTTGCTACCTATGTAATTTTTGCTATCAAAACTCATCATTACTAAATTGTTAAGCATGTCAGCATGTGGAAATGACACTTAGGTAGGTATAGGTAGGTAGGTATACATGCTTAGTATAACAACATTGCACCCGTAAAATAATTCAATTGCTCTCGCTATTATTCTATTTTAAGTTTAGTCACATTTTTAACAGGTCCTGAAAGATGGTATCGGTGTTTATTAAAAGTGTAACTTTCTTTGTTTCATAAATGAATTATTAGTCGAGAGGGACAGCATATTTAAAAAAGTACGATGCATGTGATTTGTTTATTTGTTCGGGAACAAGAAAAAAATAATCATAAAATCATAAATTAAAGAATGAACAACTGAACAAATAAAAAATTAAATTGAAGTATAAAATAAGAACAAAAAACACAAAACTGTTTGCTGAAACACACAATAACTTTTGCCTATTTATAGGTAATTACAATGTTCCATAAAGGCGCGTATCTATGATGCAAAATACCGATTCCTGTTACATGATCCATTAAAATACACCCTAACGTAAGACTCAATGCCACATAATGCTCAGCCCTAAGTTGGTAGGAACTAAATAAAATTAAAAACACTTATGAAGGTGTTAATGTATTGGAAATGCAAGAAATATGAGAAAGTGCAGTCTGAAACTGAGATGGTTTCGGACGAAGTTGATTATGACTTTCCATACATACCTGTTTGAGATGGTTTCTTAGCACAGCTGTTTCCGGCTCTGGAAGGGCCGGAACAAAATCACAACTGTCTCTTTCAGCATTGCATGGTCCACTTATTCGATTTGCATCCAAATCTACTAACCAAACGTCATCAGGTAGCCTGCAGTGACAGAAAATAATTTATTTCATGTATGAGGCAACCTAAACCTTGCCTGCGGCTGGTTGTTTTTACTACTAAAATCATGCCCGTATTCAGGGGGTGGACAAACGGGCAATTGCCTCCCCCGAAATCCCAAAAAAAGAGGTTATTTTGCCTTGAAAGGGCAAAAAAACCTATTTTTTGTGTATCTTGCTCTACCCGAAATATATTTTGCCCTCCCCGAAATCGATTTCTGGATACGGCCGTGACTAAAATATATTATGAATTTTAGACGACAACATTTTTTATATTATTTTGTAATGCATTTTGTTTAGAAGACGAAGTTACTCTTAGTACTTCTTACCGAAAATGTTTTTTGTAAGGCAAAAAGCTGGCAGGAATTCCGATTATGTATGGCGTCGGTGCCAGCAGCAATTGCTCAGCGCAGCTCATACATGTTGGTAACAACGGGATAACAGGAAACATGTACTCCAGAGGGTATAACATCGTCACTAGTGCCATAACGGACATGGAAAGTGCACTGTAGTCCCTGGATTGTATCACAACCTGCAAAAAATTTACATTGTCTTAAGTCCTTCAACCATTCGCCCAAAAATACAAAAGTGAATTATTTGTTGTACTCATTTTTAACAATAGAATAATTATTTGGAAGAACACTTTAAATAGTACGGACGAAATTCATGATTTATTAGCTGGAAACATCTTTATTTCTGTCTAAATTGAATGTAGTTTGTGTTAATGAATTTATTGTTAGTTACTTTGCATTCGAGAAGAATCAACGTAAGAACTTGGAGACAGGAATCAACTCCGAGCAATTCCAAAGGTAAATGTAGAGGGAAATCTGTGAGGGAGAAACGCGTTCTGTCCGGCAGAGCAAATACCAAAGGGGGATGAAGGTCAATTGGAAGCACCTCCAACTGAAATCAATTAATAGTCCTTGTGAAAATCAGAAAACGAAGTAAAAGCGTATACTGTCCCTACATAGTTACTCCTTTTGCACTAAAATGCTTTACTACATATATTGTGAATTGTTGCATCGTGCATTCATTTTTTATGAAAATTCAATGTTATTTCATTTCATATGGATATATATGCAAATTCATGTGAAACATTAGACTTTAAGTTCAAAAATAGGTAGGGATCACGTAACGCAGTCTTTTATAGCTGCAAAATTTAAATAAAACAAACACTTTTTGACATTTTGCCATTTTTTAAAAGGTATGTAATATAGATGAAGTCAAAGGCAGACACAATCATAAAAGAAACACTAGAATGACATGAAATTCACTGGACCGAGAAGACAGCGGTTGATAAATGATGTACAATATTATTGTGCTTTCTGTGTTAGCAAGTTTTAAATTATTAACTTATGCAGCAGCGCTGACTATATTATTTCCTAGAATCATAACACGAGGAGATTGCAAGGGTAACCTTGGCAAAGTCATAAGAAGATTATTTTTTTATTCCTTGACATGACCCCATAGAGCTGCAGAGATGAGCTGGCTGAGCCCAGATTGCAGGATGCATGATGCATTACCATATAAAATTCATAAGTTAAAGTTTGACAATATTTGAAAGCTGACCTCGACTCTCGTAGCACCAGGTACAGCCACAGGAGCGCTGAGAAATCTCAGAATCCATGTCTCGATCTCTCTGACATCGTGTAGCACAACTGATGAGCCTCCTCCATGATTTTTGCCTGTGAGAATACTCCACAAGCTATCCCTGCGCAAATAAAAATGTCGCCTGATGTATAACCCACTTTATTTATCATTGCATACAAAAACTCCAAACACCGAAAAACGGGCAAGTGTCTACAAATGAAATGTTATCAATTATGCCACGTTCTTCACAGGGTTAGAAAAAAATCGGAAAACGGGCAAAGAGGTTTTCTGGGAAATTTAGGAATTATAATCTCAGTCCCTCGTAGAGGTCTGAGCCAAAACTAAAATTTGTGAAATCTCAAAAAAATAGAAAATGTGGGGAATCTGAAACAACTAGAAAATGTGGAAATCTAGTATTTGGTATTTGTGGAAAATCTGGGGGGGGGGGCTGGTTAAGGTTTTTCGGGAAATGATAATTGTTTCTAACCCTGGTTCTTCGGTTTTATTTCTATCATGTCCACCTATAGTGTACACAACAGTATAGACGTGGAAAGTAATCAATCATTTTTACAAAGATACGGATTGTGGATATTTGTGGTTACCTCAGACTTATTTTAGAAGCTCCTACTCGCCGCGGTGACGTATTGTCATGACATGTGTCTATGAGTTTTTTCAGGAGGCTTAGGCACTGACGAAAAGAAGAAAAGAAAGGATGATGTGACAAAATGCACAAAGACGTCAAACTGTGGTTTCGGCATCTCTAATGTCCATTCAAAACAATACATAGAAATTAATACATATTATCTACACGATTAGCCGAATAGTAGAAACACAATATGGCAATTCTGTCATGTTCATTGTAATAATATTTGTTTTATTGGGTAGGATGGCATGAAATCTGAGAATCGGATTGAGAGTCTGTAGTCTGCACTGCATGCGAATTGCTAAAACACTATCGATTTTCTGTTAGCTGAATTTAGGCTTTCTTGCTTGTGTATTATTGCTATGCCGTGGTGGATCTGGCTACTGAAATCGAAACTAGATTCTCGTTAGCACTACCCCTACCATACTCCCTCTCTGCTATACCACATCAGGTGTCCAATAAAAAGAATTGCACTTGCTTTATCAGTTTTGGGTCAGTTTCATAAATCCAATTATGATGGGAATTCTGTATTGTTAGTTTGTTAGCTTGTTAGTACTCTGCCAAGTGAAACTTGAAGGGAAAGAATGATCGATATCGAGCTAACAGAAAGGAACCATCACAAAAGGCATTTTACAAGAACCATGTAGCTATAAGGTGGGAGAGATATGGCAAATGTTATTATGATACCTAGTCAAGTATACATACATACTTTACATACCTATATAGTCTGAATCCGCACTGGCTGAGAATGTCCTGGTCTTCCGCATACACAACACGGTACATCCAGGCCAACCGTTGCGTTGTTATGGGAAAGCTAAAGCTACTAACCAGCATTCCAATCGCCAACCAAATATCCAGAAAAACATCCAATGCGCTAAAGTCTATTGGTCTCCATTGCATCATTTTGGGTCAAATAAAAATTGTGTTAGGAAGGTAATAAGCGCAGCGTTGAAATTTAGCTGGGGATCGCAGGAGGGTATATTACACTGTGCTATGTAGGAATGAATATAAGATGCGGCTGAAATAAAATATAATAACACTGCTCATAATCTGCCCTAAAGAATATAGCACGGTGTTGGAAAGTGATCTCTCTAGTGATCCAAGGTACATAGACCAACATGACATTTCATTTCGTTTCATGAGATGAGACATAACTCGACGGACTGCACAAGTAGAGAAAAAGATTTATGAACTTTCTTTCTCCGAGTTCTTTGCAGAATGTGGGATTTTTAGTGTGATGGTGTATCAGGAGAGATGGTGAAGGATTTATTATTTCTAATAAGAAATGACTTTAACGTACGTCTCTCCTCCGACGAGCTCTTGGGGAGGGCGATTTTGATCCTCCGCTTTCAGATTCGTTAGCTGTGCGGTTTACTCCCAGTGTAGAACCCAAACTTGATGTCCCCGTGAAAAACGGATTCGTACTCGAAAAAGTTGTTGTTATCGTCTCAGAGCCACGGCGACTGGTACAGTCCCTGTCTGAGTCGCTGGGAGCCACGCCACTTCGGTGATCACTGTGGTCACAACAATAAAAAGATTCCCAGCTCCATTACACTCAACTTTCAATAAACTCACAACTTCACCAACATTGTTTTACCCGCTAAATTAATTATTTCACATTCCTCTTGGGGTTATCGATAAAATACTTTGGGCACTAGGGCACTACCAACCCAGACATTACACCAACCTGGCGATATTAGCAACCTCCATATAAAACTATATCACTAATATTACTAACCCGCCCAGTGTAAATGAATGCTCTTGCCACATTACTCAACCATTATACTCAAACCTCTAATCAATAAAACATTAGTATTTTAGAGATGAGGCAAAAATTAATGTCATCATAAATATTCAAATAAATCAGACATATTTTACACCTGGCGTAATGAGCAGTTCAATGGGTTTCACACATTAAGATTAATTAAAATTAAAAACTATCAACTTTGAAAAAATTTGATTGGTGATTTGTATGAAATATTGTTTTAAAACGGATTAATAAAGTCACTCCGCGGCGGGTACTATTAGTCATGCCCGTATTCAGGGGGTAGGCAAACGGGCAATTGCCTCCCGAAATCCAAAAAAGGAGTAATAAATCCCTGAAAGGGCAAAATAAACTCTTTTTTGTGCATTTTGCCCTCCCCGAAATCGATTTCTGGATACGGCCGTGCTATTAGTGCTACTGATTAAATTAGGTGCCTGCATTAAAAAATCTCAGTTTTGTTTCTTCTTATACTGAATAAAATTTAAATTACAATTATTTCATCATAACAAAATATAATATTCTTTTAGACCTGGTATCTTGTAAACTGGGTCTTGTTTTAGTGTATTAAACCTTGGGTCAAAACACAATGTGGGAAATACAACTTTCTCAGTTGAATTTGAGTTTTTAAGATGGTTCCATTAGCGAAGGGCATTTGAAAAACTATTAGAAAGCTTGGAAAGTTGAAACTTGGAAAGTCGTGGGAAAGGTATGGGCGTGAATGTAAGAAGATACCACAGATTATATTCGCTTGAAACCGATTTTATGAAAATCCTTTTATGCTAGCTGCTTAGTCTAAAAGGATAATGATTACAGAGCAGAGTCCAAAGATTAAAGAGTCACAACAAACTTTTACCTGGAAAAGGCTGAGTCGGAACTTTTCTCCATGGATTTTCTCCATGATTGCCTTCTAACACTGGAATTTCCTCCGGAATCCTTTCTTCTACTAGTGCTTGGTGGTGAAGCTCTCTCAGTTCCTCGATAGAAATTAAGGCAAACTCCATATCTTGTTTTGCCTGTGTAATATTTAATTAACGCTTTAAATCTTAATGCATAAATGTTATGATCTGACGGAATTACTGCAGCCACTCAACTGCCTCCCCTACACACTATGACAAATCCAACTTTCGCAAAGGGATTCGAAATTGCGTTATTATTGTATTAACACAGTGCCTTAGACATTTCAGACATTCTTAATTATATTCCTTACCCGAATCTTTATCTGTTAATGTGAATACAAATGAGATGGCATCTCTGAGAGCAGGTCTTTTAGGGCCAGCAGAAACACATCCTTCGGGCTGACAGAAATACACTACATCAAGAGGCAGTGGAAAGTCCTAGTGACACAATTACACCATTTAACAACTAATTTAAATAATGACGTTGTTAATTTAAAACCAATTTAAATTAATTTTCAATTTTATCAGAAATTACATTTTGGAAATTGACAACAGCTGACTGAAAATGGGCTGATTTCACCCCCACTTTTTAACATTATTAAAAACTACCCTTTTATTTCTAAATCTTTGAATTAAACAGCAATTTACCTTATGATCCTCAATAGGATATCTGCGAAGGAGTTCCGGAGTTTGTATGCTGGCCTGGTGATTAGGACTCCGGGATCCAACAATCACCAGGTAGTCAGCAAGCCGTGGGCAGAGCGACTTTTCACTCATGAGGCTCCTTGAAGGTGGACTTTGTTAAGAAGTAATGCATCCTGAAAACAGAAAGCATGGGGTTAATCAAAAATAAGAGAAAATCATTTTCTCCAGCCAACATCCAAGAAATTGATTGAAGAGCAGACAATTGGACTACAACAGAACAGAAGAAGAAGAAAACAAGGAAAGAGTCTCAGGTTGGTTGGAATTAATTTATTTGTGTCAGAGTCAGACTAGATGTTGAGATAAGAGGAAGACGAAGAAGACGAATAAGAAGGAGAGATTATACCTGAGGAGGTTTTTATTTAATAGGCCAAATAAACTAAGCTCTGGTCGCTGGTGAAAATTAGAAGTGGTAATAGAAGGAGAGTTGAGTTGTGAGCAAGAACTCCCCAACGTCTCCAACACTACTTTGTGAAGCTGATACAGAGATTTTTGGAAGGAAAAATCTCTGGGTCTGAGCTGATGGCAAGAAGGGGAGACATTGATGATGATGACGACTCAGTCAGAGAAGACACAAGGGTTCTACTAGTCAGACTGATAACAAAGTTTTCTTTTTCAGATGAATCGTCGTTGTTCGCGCAGCAGATCAATATTAGCCACATAAAGCCTTGTAGCCCAAGTCTGCTTTTACTTTACTTCTCCAACTTCTCTGTCTACACTATACAGTGTGTATCCTGTGTATGTGTGTATGTATGTTCCTTTCGCCTCGTGTACAGTCCCACTACTACTAGAGTCGTCTTTTATGTGTATGTTCGGTTTTTAGTCCTACCTACTAGTATGTATGTCGTTGTAGTTGTGTGCATATGTGTAGCTACCTTATACATATCAGTACTACACTCTATACTGCTAAATGTAAGTCGCCAACAAAACTATGTGCTTTCCCCAACTTTAACTACACCCAATACCCAAGGCAGCCACGAATAGCAGTGACGTCACATCACGTGCATGTTTATACATATATAGGTGTGTATATATAGAATATTACACTGTAGGTACACATTCAATAAATTCAAAGTGCAACTATGGTACATGGTGTAGTATTGAGTGTGTGGGTCTATTCCTCTATGTACATATCGGTGTATTTGTGGAGAGTAAGCAAAGGGAAAGCGTAAACGGGCATCCGTAATGTCCGTTGTTATTTGGTAGGTGAGTTGAGAAGGGAAATGAACAGGGAACCATGAAGCAACCAGCAAACTAAACGTCACTGCAAGGAATTGGAGAAAGTATCACATAGTGTTATTACATCTCACTGCCATGCCACAGACTATTAACTTGTTCTGCCTCTTATTTCGGCTTCAGCACAAACGTCTCTACTCCTACTTCCTCCATCTCCTTAGTCACTCAAAGGTAAAAGAGAAACGCTTGCCCGGGTCCTAGTTCTATTTCGATATTGCAGTCTCCTGGCTCTCTCCGAAGCTTTTCAACAACACTCTTCCACGAGGTACAAGTTGTAGTCAAGCAAAAATTAACTGGCCTTTAAATAACCCACATACACTCACCAACTCTAACTTCTTTATTACTAGACCATTTCCAGAATCAATTTCGAAGATGATGTATTGCGTCTCACATTCCTTCCCACTGCTCCCACTCAATTTTATACTCTTAATGGTAAAGTAGTGGATGCGCTGAACAGTGTTCTATGATTTGTAGCCTTGTATGCAAATCATTTACAGGGATACAAATTCAATTGAGACATTTTCAAATAATTTCATTTGCTCAAACTCAAATAAACTGGGCTGAAATGCTGTGGGCGTCAACAAGAGAGACGAACAGATACTCCACACATTCAATGGCAGCAATCAATTCAGACGTCATCAACCAATTTAAATATTAGTCCTTCTCTAGCAGGGAATTTCACTCATTTCACAGTCTTATCGAATTTTGAGGGTTTATAAGTATGAAGGAGGTCTGTAGTTTTAAATGGCGTACGTAGGGGAAAATTTTAAGGTGTATAAAATAAACATGAGTAATGTAAAAAATTCAGCAATCTAAAAGATTTTTTCAAACAAAGTCGATTTGAGTGATATACAAGTTTTAGTAAAAAAATAATGTATGTATTAGTGTGTAGTACACACTGTGTACTAACAAGCATAAATCTGGGTAAAATACTTTTTCTCAAATTACAACAACTAAACGACAATATTTTATTTTCTAAACTAAAATAATATTAATTAATACTAAAATGCATTTTCTAAAACATCACTTTCAAAATGCAAAACAGTCAAAAGACTTTTTCCTGTACATGGCGTTGGGTCGGAGATATTTTGAGCTCAAAAAATATCCAAGTCAAAAATGTTTTTGACTCAGAATACAAAATGGTATATGAGATCAGAAGATAAAAACAGCTTTGTTTGAAATTGCAAAATATTACTTAGCAGCTTTCTCTAAAACATTTCACCCAACCTTGATAACTAAAAGAATAACTGATTGGATGATCAAACGATACCATTAACAAGAAGTGCACTTTGATTTTTGCAGTCTCAGATAAGTCGCCACAAGGGAGAAAGTATTCTGCTCTGTAGTTTTATGGACGCTGTGTTTTTTGTCAAATGGAATGGGTGTTTTAGTTCTTATGACAAAAAAGTTTCCAGACATGTTTTTTCTCTTGTGGCTAACAAATTTCTAAACGTACCATTGCATTCTGTTCGACAATGAAAATAGTTTGGCTGATAGGTACTTTAGAATGGGAAAAACGATGTATATGTCACCTGCAGCAATGATAGCCTTGCTTTGATTCCCCTGTAAATTATCAACGGATCTTTTAAACTTTGCTTGTCAACTTTATAGCCTTGAAATGATAATTTTAGTTTTCTCTTACTGAAAGCGACAGTGTTGAAAACTTTGACTGAGGCATGGAGAACATATAATAAAATTATGTGTAAAGTTTCTTGAGTCGCCTACTAACATGCACACACACTTCTATGTCAAGGCTATACTCTAATTTCATTTTGTTTGTATATCGTTCGTGCAGTTTATTTCAAGTTGACTAATGAGTCAACTTGTAAACTTATATCGAGATTCATTGAACTAAGAAAGGTGTGTACAAAGTGTAAACATAATTACATTTATTTGCTATAGCCCGATTCTTAATATCTGTACACATATATGTCAAAATAAGAAGAAATGAATGAAAAACTCCAAGTTCACTAATGACTAAAGTATACATACATACTAGAGCGTCTAGAGGGTCGCCTTTTTCCAGCCCAACCCTATCTGGCTCCTCGAGCATGCCAACCCAACCTAGCCCTAACCCTTCGATTTTATCTTTTATCCAACCCCACCCAACCCTGGCCCAATTTTCAGAAACCCAACCCAACCCGAACCCAATTTACAGGAAATTTTTTCGCACAGTGCTCTTTTTTACATGCTAATCCTAGTCATTTTTGGTCATATTTAAAGATCTCTTTACCTTGAATGCATACAATACAATTTTAAAAACTGTTTTTGTACTTTATGCCATGTAAGTGATCCCAAAAACTGGCTTTAATTGCTGATTTGAAGTACAATGTACAGAATACCGTGTAAATTCGAACATTTGCAACATTTTTCCAACCCGAACAAAAATTTGCTTAACCCAACCCAACCCGACAATTTTTTACCTCGACCCAACCTGACCCCAACCCTTTGACCTTGATAATTGTATGACCCGAACCCAACCTTAACCCTATAGGGTTGGGCCAACCCTAGGGTTTCGGGTTGGGCTAGACGCTCTAATACATACCTTTTCGGCTCACTCGGGTTGGGTTTTCTACTCATGCGGAAAAATATTAATTAATAAAAGAAACGAAATATGACTTTGCTTAGTATAAATCACAGAGCCTTTTCCCGTCTGTTTATACCATAACTTTCTAATCACCATACATACCTTCTTGTCCTATTAAAGTGAGAAAAGTTTTGTTTCTGTAATAAAAATTGTTCTATGCAACTGCTTTCATTTACGGGGCATTGTGAAATAGGCACTAGTACTTTCAATCAAAAAATGTTTCTTATTTACACTGGCGTTGTATGTTTAGTGCACTTAAGGTTTTCTTCTTTCTTTTACTTTCTCTTAGCAGCTCTTTTGCTGTTCAAACATTTGCCCTAGCTTTTAAGTTGATCTGCAGTTTACTGTCAGGCCATTAGATGAAATGTAAGCTATTCTTATCAAGAGCCAACAACAACTGGATTTCGCATTACCTATTAAACCTATTGACCCGTGCAATTAAATCGAATGAAGAAACGCATGACATAACACCTCTCATAGACTTGACCCTATACTAGCACATGCTATACACTACAAGTTATTCTATACATAGAGTATAGTAATACATTTATGTATAGTCAATCTCATCTGAAGTTGGTTATATTATTTATCCCAAGGCTGTTCATACACACATACCCACACAACCCATCATCTCTGCTGGGCCAGATAAACGCTCCACTTCCACCATCTTACTTTAAGGCTACATGCCACCGTGAGTGAGTGTGGCAGTAGCAACCAAGATTTGCTACTCCAGTCAAGGTCTAAATAAGTTTGGAGGAACTAGGCTATTATAATCATATTAGTCATCCATGCATACGGGGATAATATAGAAAAAATAAGCTATAGCCTTTTGACATCAAAAGGAACAAGACTTTTTTACACAAGCTTCAAAGTAACACACACAAAACCATGCAACATTTCCGTGCAAGCTTCACCTTCTTCTTCATTCACGGCCTACTCCACACTCCTCCTCCTCACATATAAAAAATTGAAGGAGGATCAAAGGATTTTTTCATATTATAAAATCGCCAAAAGCCCAAATTTTCCATCACCTAACGCATCCCACTCTCTTTCTCTCGCTCCACTAAAAGCTATGCGTAGGTTTAAAACTTTCAATACATTTTGCGGTAGGTACTTACATTTTTGAAAGTAGTACAACTTATTTCTATTTTCTGGCCCTATAAAATATTAGCCTACAATATTGCAAGTAATCCTTATATTTTAATATAACGAAAAAATCACGTAGATTTAGGTATACAGAAAAATTTAATCAAACCCCATGCTGACGTTTAAACTTAAAATCTCGGTTGATTACACTCATATTAGGATTTATGCAACTTGTTGTGCCAAAAAATATTAACATAAGCTGAAGTATCTATAAAACTGTCTTGTTGGCTGTTTTGGGTGTTGAGTGTGCATCCCGGTATATTATGTATCCCGGAAACATAATATTGTGTATTGTAAATATTCTTAGTTTCATTGTTCAGCTTGGAGTTCATAATCCTGTCTTTAAGAGAACTACAACTACGTGGCATCACGCTCCAAAGCACAACAGACATTTTTAGATGTACGTTTTTCGTTTTTCTGTTTAGGAATTCAAGTGTGTCACATAACACGTACCTTTTCGCTTTTAGTTACTTTAGTATAATATACTACTACATGCTACTACTCCACAGTAAACCCGCAGCAGGAACCACGACAAAATAGTAGGCCAATGCCTACATCCTATGTACATCTACACAGCTCTTTGGGTTCTCCATTGCTCATTTCTGTCTGTCGGATTCGTCCTTGGTGATGTTCTGACTGCCTGAGTGCGGCTTCGTTGTTGTTGGCGTATAGAGAAAACAAAAAGGACTATATCTTTGTACATAACTACGTGTCGTGTGTTAACAAACACCATGTGAAGTCGACACCATGCAAGTTTAGTGCAGGCAGTAGAGACAGGGTACTTTGCCTCTGCCAGCTCAGTTTGGAGTCTGAACTAGATTCTTGGCTACGTGAGCTCCACAGTCCACACACTCCACACTCAAAAGCAAAGGAATAGTAAAAGGAAACGAAGGGAGACTTTGTTCATCGCTTCTAATATTTATACACGATTTTGTAATGGCAAGGCACAATAGTAAATCGATATTGAGTCAAAGCAAATATACAGTGTAGTGGTAGTTAAGATAGTATAATAAAATATATAGTACCTTTCCAAAGGCCGTATACAGAAATAAATTTCGGGCGGGGCGAATTCCGAATATGAAGTGGAAATATATGTCTTGATAATAAAGCGTATAGTGCGCTGGAAAATCAAACCAATTTGGAGCAAAATCAACGAAAGATACAACAAATTATTAAGTAGCGGGAAAAATTGACTTTTAAGTCAAAAACCCTCTTTTTTGAGATTTTGGAGACGGCAATTTAATTTTTCCGTTTACCCTATGTGTATACGGCCTTGGTCTATGCAGTAAAGAAACCATTTAAATTATTCCTCTTAAACTCTGTGTACAGCAACCAATAATACAATAGCACAGTAATGTATCAAAACGAGCACTACTATACCATTATGTAGTAGTATTGCATGTAGGTGTATAATTAATAACAACAATAATAATAATAGAAGGAGTAATAGTATCTAAATAATTTAATCTGCTCAACAGACTTAATTTCCCTGAGAATCTCACTTCTACTTTCTACTATGAACGGATATAATTTGTGTCTAAGTAACGGCATCTGCATTGTATGCATTATATTTAAGGTGACTCTCATTTAAGTGAAATTAAGTGTGAGGGATGATTAAACCTTGAACAATGTTTTAAACCACATCTTTAGTTGTTTTGCATGAGGCAGTCTGGGTTTATACTAGTGCTCAGAGTTGACGCAGACGAGTTTTCTCAAATCCTCTGTCTTTGGTTGCCTTAAATGTATGAGAAGTGGAGCACGAAACGTGCAATACTAATACATCTGACATTCATGTTGGCGTATTCTCAATGGGCATCAATTTCTCCCACTCCCAAAAATGTCTTCACATAACTTACGTCTACACTAAACACATCATGATTTCTCTAGAATTCAATTCTGCTCCAAATTTGCATACCTGCCTTGTTCTATTGACTTCTCTAAATACGCATCTAAATACACGGAAGAAGAAGACGACTCTGCAGGAGTAAAATGAATAACTGAAGTGTATATTATAGCAACTGGGCATGCAAATCAATCTTAAGGCAGGAATATTTGCATGAAAATTCGTATTCTATACACAGAAAGTGAAATTAGATTGTTCTTTGGAATTCGGAGTATTCCTTTGCTAAATCACTCTCATCCCCCAGTCCAGGAAATTACAGGCATACCTACAGACACTTGTACAAAGCAACTCTAGATTTCTCATTTATGACGGAAATCGTTTTCTAATTCAAAAGCAATCACGTTGCCTCCACCTCACTCACTCAACGCTCTTTCAGATATTTAGAGCCATTTAAAATTTCTTAAGAGTGCTATAATGAATATTTTATTTAGAACTTTCTGTTCGCTTTCATTGTTCAAATTTAATTAAGCTGGAATTGGTTGCACGGTTTGTGAAACTGATACTCGTAGTATTCTCAAAGGCTTGCAAACCTACAGTAAGTACTGCCACTAAAGGATAACTTCTAACGCACAAAGCTATAATATTAATTTGTGTTAGTTTGAGAGAGAACAAAGTTACTTAAATTCTGATTCCTTCATCATTCATAAAGTCAACACTGTATGCCAAATAGCCTTTCCAGTAAGTGTATATATATAGAAGTCAAATAACACTTGCAAAACTTCAACGGAAGTGGAGCAACGTTTGCCAATTCTCAACTTATTGATTTACTACGCCTCTGCGTTTATACTAATATTATTTTCCAATGGCAAACTTTGTTAGGCAAGACGAATGAATTCACGGAATATAACAAGATTTTCTCTTACTTTCCCCACTCAATATTTTGCCAGGGAATAATTCATGCCTTACAAATTTTAAACAGATTTCTCACATTTAATAGCCCAGAAAAAACCTAGCCAATCAAAAACTTATTTTTGGAAACTTGTAAACAAAAACTTATAGAACTACTATCATTCAAATGCTTGTGACGTACCTATACTGATTTTTAGATCGTACTATAATATGCAAAAAAACTTTTATAGAAAAACGACTCAAATCCACTTTTTTATCTGGATTTGCAAGGTTTGTTTTGGAATAGAGGTTTGAGTGCTGAGATACTTACTATGGCTTACATCGACATAATAATATTATATGAAAAAATCACACGTTCATCGTTCAATTCCAATAATGTGTTCAAATAGAGCGTTTCTTCTATTTGCACTTGTCACTTTGTAAAACGTTCGTAGCTGAAGTCAAAAGTAGTTACATTTATGTTGAAACATACATGAGTACATACGTAGAAAACCCATGAAGTCACTAAAAATGCTATTAGTTTACGAATTCTCTATTTGCCTGTGGGCTTTTACGGCGTTTGTATTTCAGCCCTCTTGTATACGTCAAACTGCATATTTCCAATTGGCGACATAGAATTAAATGCTTGGGGAAATGAGTGGTAATATAATATACATATAGCTACAAAAGTCCATATTTGAATGTAATATTACACTATGTGTATTTAAGTTTAACTAAACGAACCTGTATATTTTTCATGGTACTGCGACATTAGTGCATTTGTTGAAAGGAAATGTTTTGCTTGTGCACTTGAAGTAAGTCGAAAATTGAATTCTGGGAAGCAAACAACAATAAGGAGTCCTGAGAAATAATTTGGGAACGTGGATAAGGAACACTATACGAGTATAATGCACTTTGAAATAAACTGTTTACACAGTTGACAATGACAGTGAAGGAGTTGTAGAGCTAACTACAGATAGAGTCACACACTGCCAATATTGACGACAAAAGTACATAATTTACTGTGTTTTGACGGCAGTAGTGTAATTCACTGGCCTTTTACTTTTTTATCGGGTTTGCTATTCACGTAGGTGTATTGTGTACACAAGAGTCAATGCATTTTATCTTTCTTTCATGACTTGCCTCCTATAACTAACAACGTATCATTATTCTCTTTCATTCAATAATAGAGCTATAACTATACAACTACTTTGCTCCACTAATAGTACACCAAATTATAATGCTACACACTGCACACACATTTTCAGAATAAAGCTTTTAAAGCCTTCCCTATACGTATAGAAATGAAACAATGTAGCTACTAAAGTGCTGCACAACCCCGAGTATTCTATAGACGCTCCGTGTCGGTTGGTTTGGTTGCCAGTATGAATGTGACATGGACGTGGACATGACTAAACTGTATAATAATTATTGCCAGCTATAATGTAAAGCTAGAACTTATTATCAATGACAACTACGACCTTACCGCAGCTGTAGTGCACCAGAGTCCTGGTATGGCACAAAATGTGGTTTCCGCTTTCTACAGTATACACAGCAATTCATGATCATCGCATCACACGCCTAGCCTGCCCTGCATGCTCACTCCAGCCACATCAACCTATTCATATTCTACACACTCACACAGTATTTCAGTTCAGTCACTGTGTACCTGAAGTAATTGTATTTGCACATTTATTTCATATAACCAACAACCGTCTCGTACTATGAATGTCAGCAAATAATGTTCACCATATTACACTCTAATGCTACTCATCTGTTGGATTCTGTTCTACATGTTCTATTTTCATTCCTATAGCACATACAACACTCATAAAAATTATGAACACTGTACTCAAATAACTTGTGCACAGTCACAATCCATATATGGTATTTTCGTCGTTTTACTTTTACATGCAATGAATATAAGGACTTAAATGTATGTGGTACTTATACATACTGTAGCTATTGGGTATAGAGACATTATGGAAAATGATAACATGTTTTTGCACGCTGTTTGCATTTCTGCTGCTTTGTTAAACTCCACCACACTGTACGAGTTCCAGTATGTATTATGCATTTCAGAACTGTCGCTTATTTCAGTTGTAAAATATTGTAATGAGAATGATTATATTATATCACATTAACCAACCATATATAAATCTAGCCTAGTTCTCCAGAAATAAATGTATTGTAGTGGCATAGATGAAATTTACAAGAAATGTAGGCTAATGCAAAGTTACGAGCTGAACTATACAAAAGTAGCTACACGTAAAGTGCTCTGATACGTAAAGTAATAATGTGTATGTAAACGTTGATGTATTGTAGTCGAAATATACAGGGTACCTCATTAAATAACAAAACTCATCCTTTATCCTCCCCGATGAGGAAGCTGGTATATTTTATATGATAATATGGATATATAAAATGACATTGTATTTGTGTATAACATTTTATTTTTCAAATGATAATGATAATATATCATGTCTACTTTCAGTACCTTTGAAAATCTCGGAATTTGATTAAATTCAGAATGATATGATGGCAGTTGTACATGAAAATATGGTGTGCAATATTTTTTATGCATTTTTACAGTGTCCATTCTCAATCTGAAACCAGTTTGCAAAAAATAATTTAAATGTGTAAAATAGGATTGAGTTCAAATTAGAAATAGTCATTATAGTTTCTTAATACTTAACTGGATTTCAGTGTGCCTTTATAAAAGTTTGCGAATCTGCAAATAAAACTGGGTAGATTAAAATTATATTATATACGAAAGTGTTGAAAATGGAAATATAATAATGTTACCACCGATGAACGCTATACACTAGTTAAACCGTCATTTTAGAAACCATTATCATATGCCACTTTCTCCATTGAGGAGAAAAAGGCGAGAGTAGCGTTATTGAATGTGTAACCCTGTATAATACAAAGCTTTCATGCATATGTATAACTCTTCCCCTTCTGAAAACATCCAGAATCTAGAATATAAAAGTAGACAGGTACGCTTCGTACAGTGTTTTCAACTGCTGAAAATCAATATACTGTGCAAGCAGGAGCATTAAGAATTTTAACCAAGTGAGTTTTCGCAGTGGAATACTCCAGGCTTTATGTGTATGCGAAAGCTACTCCCAAGGAGCAGGAGATGCTCACCAACATTGTGTAAATACTAGAGCAGAGGTGTAAAACATTCATAACTTTGCAAATTCGGCTCGAAAATAATGTCTAAATTTTTAACTCATGGGCGAGACAAGTCCACCTGAGCCTTCCCACCCCCATCTTTATACATTGTTACTCTATGTATTTCAGAGGATTCACTACATCTGTGTAGATTGGCAAGGTTGTAATTTATTTTGATAAATTAATTGACTAACGTGCAAAGTCGTGACTCTTTCTCTCTCGTACGTACACGCATCATAATGTCTGACAGCTTTTGCACTTTAAACATAATTTACTGTGACTGCAAAAGATGAGTAGATCAATTGAAAATGAATAAAATCTGCATCAAATGGGGCGAACGATGAAAATAATATTTATAAACTGCTTTAGGACAGAAAACTACATTTTTCAAGCTCGGCTAGAATCAGCTGCATGAAACTATACTTATATATTACATATTGCCTACACCTCTAGCAGCTCTATTATATATTCTCAAATTTTTGTCTATGTATTTGTAATTTTACGAGATGGAGTATAGCAATAAAGATTCGTACACGTATCTAATATTACCCAGTAAATAAAATTTAAATGATTCGAGATGAGACACAGCTGAATAATGAATACAACTTGAGACTACAATACAAAGCCATTTTCTGTTCAAGCAATGAATAATAAATCAAACAGTTTATTAGAGCTATAACTCCTTATTTCCAGTTTGGACACCTTTTCGCCAAAAAAAAGCTACAAGAAAAGAAAAAGCTGACGAGGGATCAGGTCGCCCCGTTTTTCCACAGTGTGTTATAAACATCAGATGAATGTTGAGCTAAACTGACTCCGCTGACTGAACATACACATCAAACAACATTCGCATCAATCTCAACTACTTTCTATATAATTATGATTGATTTTCGTTTTTTTATTTTCTAGCTTACTTAATGTCAAAGTGATTGACTGCATTCTAATTCGAAAGAAATAACATTATTGAAATCGGGACATTGTACAACACCCATCCAGATATTTCTTTTTTACTTAGTGCATACATTGTTCACACTATGTGAACGCCTACCTATGTCATATCTGATTAGTGTGATTAACAAGCAAAAGTCAGAAACCTTATTGTGCTTATTATAACTGTACGTTCTTCTTAAGGTGACACTGCACACTATGAGTCTTTTTTTACAGATTAAATGATTTCTACGGATTGGAGAATAAATTCAATATTCATCAATTCTTTACTTTTGATGCTGGATTCTTTGCTCTTTCATAATGTGGTTTTAGTTTTTCGAAAAAGTGAAAACTGTAGTACTGATTCGGTTTTTTTCGTTTTTTTTTTTGGTTTTTCCACAAAACACTGAATTAGTACTACAGTTTTCACTTTTTCGAAAAACTAAAACCACATTATGAAAGAGCAAAGAATCCAGTTCAATAGTAAAAAATTAGATAGAATTGAATTCAAAAGTAAAAAGCCCGAATTTTGAATTTAATCTCCAATCCGGAGAAATCATTTAAACTGTACAAAAAGACACGTAGTGTGCAGTGCCTCATTGAACTCCAAATGAATAGAAAATATTTCTATTAGGGAAAATATTCTTATGATAAGAAATAAATGTTTATCTTGTCAATTTATATACCGAGTCAATAATATTCTTGTTTATTCATCTGGCTAAAACTCAATACCTAGCTTCTAGCTAGTAGCTATCCATATTATGCCTAATAATTAAAACAGACTACCATGTAGGTTAATAAATATAAATTTTCCCTTGGTTTATTTGATTCCCAATATAAACCTTATCTATTCAAGACACCTATTTATATATCATTTTATGGTATAAGTAGCAAAAATAGAAATGACTAAAAATTAGCCCGTAATAATTTTGCTTTCTCTTCTTTAATAGTACGACTAAATGAAAGTGCGGAAATCATGGACCAGCATTGACTCATAAAGTTGTCTACCTTTGTTAAATTCCTGATATAAATTCCTCACGAAGATAAATTTATTTGCAGACTGAATTCATGAACTGTATGTGCAATTCGGTGAAAATAATTGCATTATTTTGGTCGTGAATTGAAATACCTACTGCATTACTTCCACTCGTAATAGCAGCTTGCCCACGCAACCACGCACTCACCAGAGAATCGTTTAGTAAAATGCTGAAGGTTTATAGTGAAGGTGTAAATTATGCCTCCTAGACCTACAACCACACTCGCGTCCATCCGCAATCCGCATAACAATTACACCACACACCATCAAGCGTAAGAATGAATGAATGAGCAAAACCATGTCATTGTAAGCTTGGCAATATTAGATTTATTGTACAATGCATAATATTGAGACGTAATTACTTAATATAAGGTTACTACTATTGAATTGGTGTTGCATAATCCGTGTTTTGCAATTGAGCCTAAATACTAGATAAATAATACCAACCACCAATGCTCTCACAGTGTATTATGCGAATATGGTTGCATCTATCAAACTTTGACACACACACATAGCAATAAATAATTTAGACAGATGGATACGAGATATATATTATGCAGTTAGTGTTGGTTATCCGTGCAGAAACAGTTTGCACACAGTTTCCCCGAGGCTGTCGCTTTACGTTTGAGCCCTACTCTAACATCTAATAATAAAAGAAGTAGATCTATAGACCTACCACTGCAAAAGTGGGATTACATGTATAAATATATCCGAAAATATCTAAATATGTACCTACATATAGTATTTAAATTTCTAACTAATCCTTTGTAGCAAATTGTGATGTGACATAAATGCCTTTTCTCTGCTGCATAATCCTATTCAATGAAATATTGAACTGGGGATAAAGGGTTGGATTACGTTGTGCATGTGAAAGGGTAAATATAGCTCGGCAGCAGTGACATATATATTATGGTCCTTGCATGTAGTATTTGGTGCTAGTGTATTGTATAAAAGGCTTTAAATTAGTTACAGTCCAAATACACACAAGGATAATAAAATGACTTAGGTAGACTAAGGCTTTTTAGTCTTAGGCATAGTGTGAGTGGCAAGTCCTTCAATTTACAATGATTCTAGTCCTCCGAAGATTTCTGCTCGATCCTCTCCAGTTTTTTTTCTTTGAAGTTAAATTTTAGACAATGACGCAATGTGAGTGGAGTGCCCCTCAAGGGGAAGGGTGGTGGATGTTGGAGTTGTATATGTATGGGTATGTCTATTTTCTATTATGCATGAAATTAATTTGAAACCTAGGAGAGCCGAGTTATACTTAAAATGAACTTACGTGATTATGAGTGCAGAAGGAAAAGTTGAAAGTGGCTTCAGGCCATTTCTTCGAAGACCGTGAAAGGTTGAGAGTTGGTGAGCCAAGGTAGGCTGCTAATATGTTCGTCAAGAAAGTGAGTAGCGTTTTTGGTTTGGCTGGAAGAATTGAAGGTTGTCGTAATAATATTATTATGGTTATGAGTTGAGAAGAGACTGGAGCAGGAACAGGAGGTGGTTCTTGGGCTGCTGCATGAAATCGAATGACGCTTACTTACAATGAGAATGAGCCCAACTTTCTCTGGCTCCAGCCACACAGCCACAGCAGCATCTCCAGAGAACATTGCCAGCAGAGACTACTTTAATGTGGGCGAATAATATTCAGATGCTCAGAACAATTCGACCAACAGTGTAGAATCAGACAAAAGAATCCTCCTTTCATTCCAGCCCGAGAATCCGTTCCATCTTCTAAAATGATTATTTTTTCCCTTTTGATTTTTGTCTGTATGAAACTCGCCCCATTCAATGCCACCCATGTAAAGCAGATAAGCTCTTTATGTAGCTCTTTTCTTAGTGCCAGTAAGTAGTCCATATTATATAGGTACTGCTAACTAGCTACTTACTACATCAAAATTCAATGAAAAAATATCACCCACAACATATGCTCTTCATTGTACAATCCATTTTATATTATTATTCTTATTCCATGAATGAAACCTCGCCAATAATCCAGAAACCAATAATAACAGTCAATATTGTCTCTTTTTCTTTGCATAGCTTTTCACTAGCTTTTACTTTTCGTTTAGTTGAACAATACATAGGTTTTTTAAATTTAATACTTGTGCTGGGCTGGATCTCATCTTTCATACTTTCACCCAGTCAGTATGTTATGTAGGTAATACAGATAGGTAGTATGGTATGAAGGTATTGTGAGAAAAAGATTAATGCATGTATGAATGTAGTATAAAATATTCCTAAATACTGGAAAGAAAGTTCATTTATTTCTATAAAGCTCTAAGGGAAGAATAAATTAGCTATTTAGAGTGTAGGTAAACGGATACAGCTACAACCTTGTTATAGGTAACTACAACTCTTTTTAGAATGAGAGGCTTGCTGAGTAAAACGTTGTGGTTATACACATGGTGAATTATGAGCCCGATGTAATTTAATACAGTCAGTGGGATGAATATGCCTGCATGGCAATTTGTGAAAGGAAAGGAAGGTTGTTGTTGTAATGTGCACTGTGTGTTCATGTGATACATGGGAAGGTAAAAGGAATAAAAGGATGATATTATCTAGTGCATTATGTGTGTGCATATTATGGTAGCATAATTATGATGTTTTGCTACACACTGCAATAACTTTGACAGTCAAGAAGAAAGAAGAACTTTGGGCTGCTAAAGGACACCTGTACTTGTCACTTACGAGTAGGGGTAGTGTAGTGTGTTCTGTACAAGACGTGTATATAATGCATGTAGGTTCTGTGTCAGTCAGTCATGTTTGATAATGTAGTGGAAGTGGAATAGAGCTCACAGATCACAGAGCCTGAAAAGAATCCGAATATTACAACTACTAGAGCTACAATGCCACAATTTGGTTCGCTTTCGCTTACTTCGGAGTTTGGCTTATTCACTGTAACTAAAGAAATCGATAAAATACGGAAAAGTAGGACAATCGCTTTCTCAGTAATCCCAAACTCCATTGTGGGGATTGCATGTTCAAATATGATACTCTCTTCTGTAGCAAATAAAATGTTAGGGACTGCTAATAAAATATGCAATAAATTTTGTTACGCAATAAATTCCTAATGGCAAACGATTCATCAAAATTACAGATATTCTACATACATTCGCAAATAAATTGAGAAGATGAGAATTTGCTCTAATTTCAAGCTAAGAAAAATAGTTCCATAGAGAACACACGACAAACGGAAAATTGGCTGACCTACTTCCTACATATCTTATGTATATATCTCTACACAAGGTAGAAGGGCCTTTGTGAGCAGAATTACCAGCACTAAAGCCATCAAAGCTATGATTAATATTTAAGTAGGCATGATTCGCCTGATATACTTCAAATGCATGCAGCGTAGGAATTATAGCTATTCGTGTCTCTTATCTTCATCGTCGTCAACCAAAGTCGATTCGATCGTGTTTCTGTCATTTCCAAAGATTTTTTCTCCTAGCAATGTCAGATGTCAAACTTTATCTCATTGTTCCTTCATTTGTGTCGTTCATTTATTTACAAAAACATTTCGTAGCAAACATGTAGTGTGAGAGACAAACAATTTCTAAAGTATAGTGCAAGTAGGATGCTGCACACTCTGCTTAAACGTGTCCACATATATACTGCACACATATACACAATACATACATATATGCACACAAATATCCCAAACAACTTGGAGTCATGAATTTCCTTCATTATCATCATGAATGCACTAGGTACGTACGTAGTGTACATGCACAAAGGAAAATCGATACTCCTCAGTATAATAGAAGGCAAAAAAGAAAATAATCAAAATTCAGTCATCTTTGTAGTTGAGTAACAAAAAGCTGCTGTACAAAGAATTGGAATGTTTTGATGAAAAATTCTTTTGTCCAGTTTTTATGAGAAATGATGTAATCAAGGACATGAAAAATTATTCACCCTGCTCACGAGATATTTATAATTAAATTGAAATTTGGAAAAATTAAATGATCTTTTTTAAAGGCATAGTATAGTCCAATAATGAAATGCGTAATAATGAAATATAATGTTGTAGAGAAATTAAATGAAAGTTGCTTTTACAAATGATCCGCAATATGAATGATAAAAACATTTGTGTACTTTGGCATTTGATAAATTTTATTTATTCAAGGATCCAGTTCATTTTTGTATAACCGCATTATTGCTCGTATGTAAAAGTTTTTTATGTCTAGTAGTACCATGGATAACACACGGAGCAGCCTCCAGAAAGGTATGTACATGTACATAATTTAACATGTATAACACACGCAGGTAAATAATTACTATTACTATAGGTATGAATATATTTAGTTATATACGTACCGATAAAATTCTTTTAATACACAATATTATTGCCAACATAATAGGTAAGATAACATTTTGGCTGCCGTATTTTCGAGGAATTACAAAGGCAACGAAAAAGTTTTCGCAAATGCTAAAATTCTAATTAAGATATTACAGGGACTAAATCACAAAAAAGTCGTTCATTGATTAATCATCCAAATATTGAGACAAACAGGACAAGGTCCCTGACTCCCTGAGTGTCTTTTAAAGCTACAAACATGAGAACGATAAATGTACCGCTACAATATGACAATATTGTTATCTGAACATCATAACCTTAATTAGTTTGAATATTATTTGCCGTTTAGGGGCTAATGTTACAGTTAGAATTATATAGGATCAATTTTCACTGAGATGATTTTTGTCCAAACCTCACCGTTACAATGTTTCAATGCAGGAGACATTGAGACACTGAACAAGAGAGGGAATACTATAATTAGTGATAAATTTGCTCTGAAAATAACTTGTTACACAAGCAAATTCATTGGTAGTATTTAGGTAGTTAACAATCGTATTAATCAGAAACATTCTTGAGAAGTGTCTTCCTACGTAAGATTAAGAAAGACTAAAATACAGAAATTAAATAATGTAGTTGTAGTGCTATGATTATTTAGTTGGTGCACAATGGTTAATGTAGTTAGTGTATATTATGGACAATTGAAATACACAACTTAAGACATGAATGATATTTACTTATTTGTTTAGTGCAATTTTATATTTAATTAATGTACGGTAGATAATAATGAATAGTATCACAACCCTCTCAACTTTTTAAGCTATACAATAGGTATCAGTAGTTACCGTACACAGTGGCTTACTTAGTATTGAAGAATACTTACAAAAGTAATTAACTTCTTGATGTCACATTCATATTATATCAATAATTAATTCTTTGTTAGGCTAAACTACTTTTTGATGTCGCAATCACACTCATCATTTCATATCTCAATTACTCCGTCTTTGTCACTCTCAGTTATGTCCAATTACAAATTGGTAGGTAGCTTATACCATTCGGTTATAAAGGTAGTAATATTGATTATTGAACGTGTTCACCTTGTATTAAGGAGTCCCTGGTACACAAACACGGAAACACAACAGCAGACTGTGATTGAGTCACATTTTGTATAATAAATTAATGCAATAAGAAACTGCTGCTGAGATGACGTGAACGTGTAGTTGTAACACCAGATAAAAGTTGGCATCCGTTAACTGACTGTATCTTTCCTAATGTAAGTACCACTACTAATTACGATCATACTGCCATTTGTTAAAATGCATATTGCTATTGTTTTGAATAATGTTATACTATTACTCAAATGCATGTGTCAATGAGTCGCCAAGAAATAATACAGTTTCTTCTTCATCATCTTCATACCCTCAACAAAAACAGAGTTTGACAAGGTACCAGTAGTGAATAGTAATGTATCATTACACACAAATTTACCAGTATACGCGAAATACCTCTACGTAATATATAGCGACCACCCAGTAGTTTAATATACTTATATACTGTACAATACTATTTTATTACGTGTAACCTAATTGACTGTTTTGCAGACTCATTATCATTTCAGCCGTATTCCTTACTGTATAATCTAAAACGATCATGTTATCTGATTGTGATCATGTAGCTAACAATAAGTATTGAACTGGACACAAACACAGAGAGAATATCATTGCAAACCAATTGCGGCGACGCAATTTCAGGTGGTCAATTGGGTAAGTAACGAGACAGAACCTCTTTATTTATTTAATAATATAATCGTGTTTGTGGCTTTATACACAGGGTCAGCAACCCTGTGCTGTAATTACTGTAAGAATCCATACTATGCTTACAACTAAATCTCCAACATTAAGAAAATAACAAACTTTGAAACTCAATTACTCAGAAAAGCATTAATTTGCATTAACGGGCTATCTGTATATCCAGTCTACATCTATCTGGTTAATATTAATTTAGATATTAACTTTACATTTCCGGGCGTTACTGTTTTTTAGAAGTGACTTTTGAGGCTCTGGACGATACGGCGGGAATGGTATTTCCACTAGCATTTGGAACACCTGATGGTTTGGACGTCACGCTACGTTGCTCCGTTGCATTTGGTATACGGAACAAGAAGATGTCCAAAGATTCACATATTTCTTGGCATACTGCACTGCAATAACGCCACAACTCGAATGTGGCCCAGAACTATTTAAAAAAAACCATTCCCAAGTTATTGCATAATACATACCTAAAAGTTTTGACGACATGCACCCTATACATATTTAACAGGTTCAAGAATGCAAACTCACCAAACTGAAAAACAGTAAGTATTTTTCAGCGATTATGTAATTGAAGTATTGATTCATGATCAAGAAAAATGGACCCAGCAAAGAAGTGTCCAAATACTCCATCTCACTTTTTGTCATATGAGCTACCTGTATTGTAATTGTGTGAGAGCATGCACAAATGTATTACCGTAATGGCGCCAATAATACCCCAGGGGTACTAAGATTTCGGGATTTTTTTTTCGCTAGTATTACCGCAATAATTGGGAAACTATTCTGTACAAGGGGAATTAGGATTTGGAGTATTTTTTTATTTTTGTCTCCACACATTTAAGTCAAATATAAAAATTGTTAGGTTTGTACCGTCCCCTTTTGCTGTTAACATTACAGTTAAGCGGAGTTTGTCGTGCCCAGGGGTCAATAATGAAGTTTCTTTGTTGTTGATCGGTGCCATAGCACAGTTTGATATAGCATACAGTTATAAAAAATCGTAGTGCACATATACGGAGAAGGTGTAGCTTGGCACTCGCTATACTAAGTTTGGAATATGAATAATATGGGGTACTATTATGTCCATGGGGAATTGGGATTTGGATGACACAATTCATGCCTGTTGACATAATGGTACCCCACTGGTACACTATTTCCCACACATGGGGTAGTACAAGCGCCAGTACGGTAGTCTAGATTCTCTAGATAGTCGAGAATAGAACTTTAATTTTTATCAAGAAATACACTAGTAAATAATACAGTAGAACTTACGACTAGTCGATTAGTGACTTTCGCAGCAACCAATCCAAATGTCATGATGTAGACTGCAGGATAACTTTCATAGATTCTGTCCTGACTGTTGCAAGCTATGACAATAGCTGGAATGAGAACCATGCTAAATGGTATGACCGGACTCAAAACGCTTGTACCCTAAAACAGTGAATAGAGCTTAAGAAAAGTTCAAATAATAAAAAAGAACAAATATTAGACAAGACGACACCACCATGCACCATAGTGTACCGCGTAATACAAGCGAAAACGTGTAAATGATTGTTACAAAGCAAAGCTGAAATAATATAGACGTACAAATAAAATAACAAATAAATCAACAATAAGTACTTAAGCGGTGTTAAAAATGTTTTCAGTCTCTTACTACCCATGTACGAATACACCAGTTCCAGACAATACAAAGTACTCGGTAACACTGTAGTGTATGTATTTATCTTCAATTCCACAATGTTACAAGCACAGATTGAACAAATTATTTTGAAGATATATTATGTGGGAGATGTAAGGAATGGTAATACAATTGCTTAGTTGAAGCTGTTGAGTTATTAGCACCACAAGAAAGAGCATTTTCTCAAATATGTCATTTTCATAGGTTCTTAAATATTTACGTTTAAACACCGCCAAATAAAGTTGAATATTTTATGTTAAGCTATACAACATATATTCTGAAAGGTTGAGATTGGTTACAAATCTGTTTGCAGAAAGTACACTCAATGCTTAAGCTTAATCAATTATACCACCTTTTCCTCCAGCTTCCATATATCGTCGGCTTAATATTATTAACAGACAAGTCCAACCGTCATTTTTAAGCAATATGACAAGTCAATATCAAAATGAAACCGTGGTTTTTTATATGTGTGCATACCGTAGCATTTTTGTGCAGTTATTTATATTTACTGCTTTACACAAAGTAGAAATAATGGTTTTTTAACCGTAAAATGTCAAACTATTATACAACCTTCTGATTTAGGTAATTGCTTCTGATACAGACAAATAATTACCGACGAGTTACATATGTAAAATGCCTAGATATGTGTGTGCGTATATGAACATAAAAGCACACACGTTAGTTAATTTTTATAGACTATTTATAGCCATAAAGTAGTAAAATATTATAATTTTAGTTTGTTGACTTTCGTTAAAGGTTTGCGAAAAAGATTTTCTTAATAATTACGTGAGTTGTCTTATTGCTTAGAAATCACTCTGATTTGTCATGTCATGTAATAACAATAAGCCGACGATTTGACTTTTGATACTACCCCATTCCTCAAACAAAAATAACTTACAGCTACTGAAGAGCCGTTCTTTCCCGCTCCCCCATACAAAATGGTCTGAAAGTCCCAAACTAATGCACGAAGACCACCGGAAAGAAAAATTGCTACATAAACGAAGTATCGTTGCAGTTCAATATTAGGGAAGAGCTTAAACAAAAATTAAATAAAAATCCAGTCAAAATAAAATAATCTATTAACAAAATATGGAATGCCACTTTTCGGACTACAAATGTACAGCTATCATTAAAGTAAATTAAAATGTAATTGTGTCAAATTCAAATCAGTTTAAGTCAGTCAGTCATGGGAACTGTTCGACGAGTACATGAGTATATTTAACATGTGCTGATATTTTCAATTCAGTTATTTGTACACCATAATAATGAGTTTAGTTTCAGGCCTCGATTGCCCTGAAATGGTGCGGTAGAAAAGGACTTGAGCTTGCATTGTGCAGTTGACTGAAAATATTCCTATAGAATATTTGCCTTGCAAAATTAGCTAATTTAAAATAAATACACGCGAAATAAATGTGATTTGCCCGATGGTTAAGATAATTCCAAAGGCATCATTAGTTGTAAGTCTACTTGTTGTACATGAAACGTGAATGGTTAGTGTGAAGGTACTGGATTAGTACATAGTCTGAATAGTACTAATATTAAGAATAAAACGCACAAATTATAAACCAAACTGAGTGTAATTCAACAAAAATACTATTATTGTGCGTGAAAAAGAAAGGCAAAAATAGTTAGAAAAATCAGGAAGGTTTTTGAGGTCGGCGTTGCAGCTATCCTTATAAGCTTAACACAGACTCACTGCAACAGTTGAACCATTCTTCCCTATCCCTCCTGTAATTATGATTTTTAGAGTTCTCGTGAAGGACCACAAACCCAATGGGAGGGCAATAAGTGTGGGAACTGCCCCCAAGGGTAAATGAAGGAATTCCTGTACACATCAATTAGTAAACCAGATACTTTAAATATTTCCGTCATGAACGTTATGAGGACTCATCAGGTAATCACTTACTTAGTAAACGGTAACATTACTTACGACCTGCAACACTTGTCATTATTCCGTCAAAGATATAATAACTAATTACTTTCTAAACTTACTGTTTGAGTCCAAAAATCGCATCCGAGATAACCAGAGACTATGTGAACTAGAATAATTCCCATTTGAGCTTCGGTCACATCTATGAGCCCAAAACGGAGAGTTCCTAAAGAAAAATTTATTAATTTACAAATAATCATTCAAAATCAAATTAATGCAATCTTAATCGTTTATTTACCTGACACGTAGGTTTGCCAATGAGCGCAGTAAAACAATGTTATAGCGCAGAAGCATTGTAGAAACATGAGCGAAGGCGACGTCCCCAGTTTGCAGGATACGCATACGGCCAATGATACGAAAACTATAGACATTAAAACAGTTTGTCATTTAAAGTTCAATTAAAGTTCATACATATTAATATGATTATGAGCATTTAAATTATTTTTAAAGATAAACAAGCAAATCCAAAAAAAAGAAGATATATCTGTCAAAATATATATGCAGAAAATGAGTGTACATATTAAATGTTGATTGTAATTTGAATTGCATTCCGTAATTCACGGTATACAATCCCAAAGGGTCACATTTTTGGGATTACCTACTAAACAACTATAAAACTGGTATTAATTAAACAACTATATAGTACTATTATATATTGAGCATAACATTACTCTTTTTAATATCAATAGTTTAAAAATTAAAGCCTTACTAACGCGAATCCTAAAATAATGCACCCAAGCTGAGCAATTAGCCCATCGTACATAAGTAAAGAAAGAGTGACTCATAGCCTGTCTATGTCTAAAAATTCAAATAAAAATCTTTTATTACCAATACTTCGATTCAACTAGAATCATTTGGAGCGAGGGTTATACTACCTATAGTCATATAGTGAAACATATTTATGAATGGTGAAGATTACTTGATTTTTAATAAGTTCAAAGCTCAAAGATAAGTTTGTTTTGATAATATTTGTGATCATAATATGGTCAGCCTCAATTGAATTAATAAAACTAGTGTGAGAAGTTACATACTGGTCGGTTTCTTTTAGTTAGAGAACATTTAATGGCAAGATATATCCAATAGTAACAGTCAGGTAGCTTGAAATGGAATTGTTTTTAACTTTTAAGTAATTTTTTGTTTTTGCACTTGATCTAAATTAGATTCACCTTTTCAATGGATACAATGTAAAAATATTAAAAAGTTGGATCTAATTCAGATCCAAATTAAAATAACAGAAAGCTATTTAAAAACAACTTCATCTCAGACTACCTGACTGTTACTATGGGATATATCTTGACTTAATGGATATGAATTGAATTTGAGAAAAAACAAGATTTTTTTATTTGTACAACTCCACATTAGCTAATATTACTACACTTTGCTTACTTCTCAATTAGCATAACCACCCCCTCTTTCCACTTTTCTAACTCATGCTACCCAAACAAAATCGTTAAAAATGTCAGGTAGGTGGCAAAAAGGAAGAGATTTAAACAAATCAATACCTTGGGCAATCGACCTAACCAATCAACCAATCTATTAATCATTAATCATTGAGTTTATTTTGAAAATAATGTTAAGCTGTAATGAATAATGATCAATTCAGCTTAGCCAGTAAAAACAAATAAATTCAATTGTAAATGCAGCATTTACATTTCCATCATACCATTTGTTATTGTTTTCACATAAATATTGCTTTATCTGCGATGTGGGATTAACCACTATGAACTAGGCAAGAATCAATATTTGCAAAATCTGTACCTGTTGAAATAGAATCGCATCCATGATCAAATAATTCTCCCAAGGGGGAAGAAGTGTTTGTACGTCTGGCTTGCTTCCCATCGATGGCATCTAAACTTTGATAGATGAACAATCCAAACGCACAGAGAAAACAAGCCCATCCAGGCGTCTATAATAGTTGAATTGAAAAAAAATAAATATATCAGTTATATCAATAATAATATATTATATACCATTTATATCAAGAATAAATACAATAATTAAGTTGGCTGAGTTAATTAAACTTACAATGACAAACACCAATTAACATTTTATTGTCATGTAACTAACAAAACACTATTAAAAATACTATTTATAAAGTCGATGGAGTAGTTGGATCTGATTTCTGTGTAAGCGTGTTATTATATTTGCTATAAGTATTTGCTCATTTTTTGATAATAAAAACCCCAATTCAAATCAAACTCAAGTCACTAAACGTTTTAACGCCAGTTTACAAACAGTAAAGAACAAACCAATTATAATACAGTGACTACATCTCAGAGAGAGAAAATTATGACAATTTTTGAATGTCCAATATAATCACGAAAAAATATTTTATGATCTCTCACAAAATCAGGATCCATTTTTCAACTAATGAATGGGAAATAAATGTTTAGTGTATTTTTTACTACAAACTCTTACATTGTAACATAGATACTAGCTACTGACACTGAGAGATTAAGTTTACAAGAGTTTTTAAAAAAACTGAATAACAGAAAACTTTGCCCGTGTAAGACGACCAAGCTAAAAAAATTGACTTTCTACAAAATGGTCCAGGATTTTGTAAAAAATAGGTCAGTTTATGGATAACAGCACATTTTATAATTTTTGTGTTCAGGACAGGATGCTAAAACAAGGAAAACCCTGACAAAACCATTGTAATTAATGAGGAAATAAATGTTTGATCATTTTGCCCTTAGAAGTGTTAAAAAACTTCCGGGTTGAATAACTGTTTGGTGGACAGTTGTCAATGTCACTATTTCCACTTGCTGACCACATACAATATATGACATACTAAACTGTTTTGCATTCACCTTCTTAGTCACAAACAGCACACAATACCAAACAACAACCAAATGATCTTAAGTCACAAATAAAAGCTAAAATAATATAACAGAAAAGACTAGTTAATTTGATATTTACTAACAATATGTTATAGTTAATAGCAGAATTTGATATTTACCTGCTGTTTACAGTCCGGACTGTAATATATGAGTATAAGGCTGGTTAGGATATTTACAATTAATCCTAAAATGGTGATTAAGTTCGGGGCCAACCATATCGGCACTTGTATCACCAGCCAGTTCCACCATTTCTGGAGCATAGGATCCAAAAGACTTGCACTGCATGCTTTGTAACTGTGTTCCTTAAGTCTCTTTAACTGAGCTTGACTGAGAATATTGGATTTTGTTGACACTAGGCAACTCATGGTTGTCTTCCGCTGAGAAGTCCGTAATTATCTTCAACAAGGTGTTAAGAAGGTAACGCGGATAGGAACACTCCCGGGTAAGAGTATCTAAGAATATAAAAAATATTATTTTCTCCGCTTCCTGCTAAAAATCTGAAACTCAGTGCTGTAAAACAGCTGATTGATTTACTTTCTACAAATGATGATCGTAGAAAGATGAATGTAGGTAGATGGGATCACGCCGTGCACTTTCAATTCTTGGCAAGTACGCACTGACTCTGTAATAGAAAAGAACAAACTGCAAATGAAAAGATCCAACTTCTACTGTTACGTTACAGTTACAATCCACAATAGTGTCTTAAATATTAAAAACTATTGTTAAATGTTATTAAAGGTTTATTATGGTTTTCTGGATAAGTGACTATAATATTTAATAGTACACGCTAAAAATGCAATGCAATAGAAATGTTCAATGTTCAACGTCAAACGTAGACACAAATTATAAAATTATGACTATACCATTGCATTGATTGCATTATTGCAACTTGGCCTTATTCCGGCAGGATTGTTTTGTGTTGTGTGTAGTATGTGTTGCGTAACTTACTGATTCGCACTACCTACCTTTCAGATTCTTTGAATCGCTTTTTGGCTGTTCTGTAGTTTAGCGCTGTTCTGGACTATCTGGACCACGAATCTACGTATTGGCTGGCTCTGGCTATAATAATAATGACATGATTGCACTAAATTATCACATAGCTGAAAATAGGTTTTTCCATGTAATCATAATAAACCTATTCAACTCCAGCTATACATATTATACAATCAAATAACGAGCATGCATTCATCTGCAATTCACTATTAGATAATCTAATGGTGAATTAATTATTTCATTTTTGATATTATGATACATCAAACTATAGTATAGACATAGACATCCAAGTATCGAACTGATCGAACTAAATTACGAACAATTTGCATGCATGGTTGTAAATGGAGTAACTCTATTCTATGGTTTTTCCAGTATTTATAGATAGTACCCAATACAAAATAAACCATTCAGGAGGGATTTCAGCAAGTGTCGGAAGGCATATTTCTACCAATGGATAACGTATTCATTCATAGAACGTTGATTCAGAATACACAAAAGTTTTGCTACTCACTCAAACTTGGATAGCTGGCATGCTGGCAGTGGCAATTCTAGACCTAGTAAACTATACAACAGTATAAAAAAGTAGCGGCTGGTGTAATCAAATTACTATACTAATGTAAAGACTATCAAACTGTGAGACGACAATGATAGTTTTTACGATATAATATTTACCTGAGACTAGATATTCATTTAAAACGTCGATACTAATTCTACTAGATGGCCACAATTTGTTAAAACTGACTGGAAAGTAGCAGAGTAGACATGTATGCTTATTACTAGGTATACTACTTACTGAAGATTTTTTGGAACAACAGACGGATAGAAAGACAGACAGACATGATTACCCTTCCTATACATCCCTCTTGACTACTTAATAACTGCAACCGTGACTGGACACGAACAGCGCGAACTAAGAAACTATAAAGTTTCGTTTAGACATTTAATAAACTATTACACTGCAGATGTAAAAAAAGTAGCTACTGCTGCAGTAACACTGCTATATATGTGACTATCACTATCAGTGGTTAGGAGTTCAATGAAGTGGGTTTTTTCTGCACAACAAACAGACGGACGGACAGACAGACAGACGTGATCACTAATTAGAAAGTAGCTGTCGTTACTTTCTAAACTATCCATATTATGGACATTAGTTGTCGAATGATTATGAAAATATTGTGATATTATTAGTATGAAAGGTAAGTGTTAAATATTCTGTAATATAATCATTTTATGACTTTCACCATTGAACAAGCATTAAACTGTATAGACAATGGTTATGTACCATATTATATAGCATTTTTCATATTCATGGTCACGCAACCAATTATTGACTAGTTTTTTATAATCACAAAAATGAAAATCAAATGATGAATGAATGACTCGTACTTTGCACTTGCAGCACGCTGCTTTATGGTTACAAAATATTTGTGTGTCTGAATCTGAATGTTGATGTCCTCCTATCCTCGTTTGAATTATCCTATGTTTACGCCGGTTAGCTTAGCTACGTCCACCTACTTGGTGACATATGCGTTGAATCTTGAATGGTTTATTTAATGTCGATTACTACCAAATCACAATTCTGTTGCGATGTTGGAAATAGTTGTAAAAAAGCAGCGTCGTGATATAATATAGTGGTATGCATTAACTACATTCAATATTGAACTGTAAAATACAAATTACTTGAAAAACACATAAAAGTCAATAACGAAAACCGCTCACTAATTTACGCTTAGGTCATCAATTCTGATAATATTTTGGGATTTAATTGACTAAATTGACTAAATGTACTGAAGAATTATTAAGTTTGTCCTGTTCCATTTAGCTGCAATCATAGCTGGGCGTTTGCTTCAACCTCAACCTCACTCAACCTCAAACCCGAAATGTTAGTATAAGCTCACCTCAAGC
>JAQFYB010000290.1:0-62658 GCA_034694085.1 Pogonognathellus longicornis
CGGTTCGAACAAATTTCTATTCGGGTTCGGTTCGAACAAATTTCTATTCGGGTTCGGTTCGAACAAATTTCTATTCGTGTTTGGTTCTGGATTTGTTCAAAATTCTTGTTGGTATTAGGGTCCGAACAGGCTGAACCGAACACCCAACTTGTTCGGGTTCAGTCCCACCTCTTGTATTTAGCTAGTAGTTGATGATAGAAAAAGTTCATTGATTGTGTCAAGGTAGAGAGTAATAAGGTGGTTGGTTTTGTCGAATGTTGTGTTTTGTGTGGATAGAGACGGAGAAAATAGTAGAAAATTATGGTGTTGCGGGATGTCAAATTGACTCAGAGGTTGTACGGGTGAAAGTCAGTGAGACTAATGAGAAGAGAGGAGTTCGTTGTTGGTAGTACAGCTAAATTCAATAAAAGGATTCAACAATTCTTGGATCAATGGATGTTTGTCTTTCTGTGCCTAAAATAAAACAAGCTTTGTCTTCGTTCGCGTTGGAGAAGACGGAGAGGAAGAAGAAGAGGGATGATTGCCTTTTTATAACTGAAACTGAGAAATCGACTGCTGCCAAACAAACGAGACTGGCGACTTTCTGGTCTCGCTCCTCGTCGTCGCCAATAATCATTAGTGTTGCCCAAGTAGGTACTTTCCCGTAACGAACAACTGACCAGGACCACATCGAACGAAACTGTTGCTATATAACTAAACACACACCAACACAAACCAGAATTGACACTGTGTGTGTTACTCTTTATTGGCTAACATTTCGTACTAGAGCAGCAGATCCTATGTAGTGTGATATATATAACTAATGTATGTATATATATTCCTTCTGTCCTACTTCCTCTCTTATCATCAATTGTAACTGTAACCCACCAGCTACCATACACTGGCGTAGCCAGGAAAAAGAGGGTAATTGCCCCCGCCTCCGAAATAGAAAATGGTTATTTTACCGTGAAATTAATTGAGATACCTAATGCAATTACATGCGAAAAAAGCATATTTCCATTTTATATCTGTACTAAATAGGGGTTGAGCTCCCTAGAAACCAGACTCTAGCTACGCCCATGCTACCATATATATGTAGTATTAAAAGTTTACCATTTATTTGCCGATTGGCAAAGGACGTTCAGTACCAACAAAGTTTTCCCTGCGTGATTCAGTTGAAAACTCACATAAAACTTCAGGAACTTGTACCATGATTGCAAAATAGTCAGCATGCTTATTATTTATAACATGTTTACCCACAGAAAATCAGCGGTTTTTGTAAACTATTTGTAATACTATAATTTATCAACTAATGTTTTATACAGATTCAATTTTCATTTTCACATGTTATTCTTTATTATTTGTACATTGATCTGAGATATGAAATCGTTTTTAAATTACCTTTTAAAGTAATTTTGAAATTCTTTTTAATTGTAGTGTCTATAAAATATTGAGAGAAAACTTTCAGTCTGGATTGCATTTTGGGTTTTATTACTCTACCTATTGGTAGAGCTAAAACATTTACTTTTTATTTACTTTTCTTTATGAATATAAACCATTATAACAAACTTTGAAAAAGTTATCATGTAACAATGCCAATTTCTAAAGTTAGTGTTTATGGTAGACATAAAACATTTTGTAGATATACCTACTCACATTTGAAAGAACACTAGATTATTATGTTTTTAATAAATTGTGTCATTCCGTTAATGCAGCAAATGTTTCGTATGTAAAGTCAGAGAGCACATTGAGACAGAAATAAACATTAAAAAGGTCATAACACCTCTGTTGCAGCAGACAGTAGAAAGGATTTTATGTAGAAGTGTAGCACACAATTACTTACATTATAGTGAAGAGAGGTTTTTGTTTTGTTGAGATTTGTACACAGAAATGAATTGAGTTCTTTGTGTGCTTCATTCATCCACGTTGTATTGCATAATAGTATGTATAGGGAAATGGTTTTGTGTTTGTGAGAGGAAAGGAGGAAATCTTTAATGGGACGAGCATATGGGACCAGATGCAGTTTTGAAGAGGGTCTTGTAGCACAGTTAAGGCCGTTAACTCCTATCTTTAACATGAGCACCATAAAACTCTTTTCACTTCCCCCAAAACATTGAAACTTTTCTTTGCATAGAAAACGTACATCATGGTTTCCTCATTTTATTTGTTTTTATTCCAGCTTCCTCATAGTTCTACAACCATTCAGCTTTCTCCGTTTATTTCACTTTGTCCTACATTCATGTAAACGAGCTATGTACTTACTCTTAATTGTAATTGCACACTGTAATAATAATACTCCATTTTCAACTCAATGAAATGGTGTCATCGTATATAAAACCATCATGGACAGCTTTGTACGATATAATCATCACAGTTCAGAAACGAACTGTGGAAGACAAAAAATACAAATGTTTAAAATTCTGGTTGCCTTTAATAATTTTTTGTAAATATGTGCAAAATATAATTATAAAGATAGATAAACCTTAATAAAATATTTTATTGCCTCTAATTACACTACAATATTATCATAATTAAAAATACACCACAGTTTTTGATGCAATCAAGGGCACAAAAAACAAAAATTCCGGGTTTTGTGTGATCTCTATAGTAATACCTAGTTTATATTTTCAATTTTAATCGTCAGGTTATAACTGTATGTAGATAATCTACTTACATTTTCATAATTGTTCAATGAATTATAAATTAATATTCCACGATGGCAAAAGTAATCTGTAGAGTTTTATTTGCGTTAGGATGCAATTGTTTTCTGCTACATGAACTCTTATTTTTAGTAAGTGTAAAAAATGAATACTTATTAATAACAAATATCAATAACTCTAAATATCTAATAATCTAAAACAACCAAAAATAAACAAATATTTGTATTATACCTATAAGTAGAGATGCGCTAATTTATACTTGCGGTTGAATAGATATTAAAATTATAAGGTGAAACTAGGATGAAGCTAACATCATGCTGACCAAAATTACTTTTGAGCTAACGATATATTATTATTTGCCATACAAAATTTTTAATTTTAGTTAATATTGTAGACAATGCAGAGCAAAATTATACATTACTTCGTGTTCTATATATCTATCTATATATGAGATATTTGAAAATTTGTTTATGGGAGTATAAGTGTTGGTCATTTTTGGTCGGTTCTTGTTTATAATTAAATGCATAGAGATAAAATAATTATCTAATCGGTCAATTCATTTATGTAAGTATAAATAAGCTGCATATATAATGGCCAATCTGGATTATAACGGCTAACACTATTATCTTAGCTATCTCCTAAACCACTGGACATCACCACGCATGAAATACCTGGTTTCGAATATAAATTTAAGAGGCAACAATTGACGATAAGAGGTAACAATTGATGATAAGAGGTAACAATTGACGATAAGAGGCAACAGTTGACTATAAGAGAACGGATTAGGGAAGAAAACGTGAGAGCGTATAGCGAAAATAAAAGTATGCACTGATCGGGGTAAGTAAAGGAGGGAACGGATTGCTTTAGAAGCTTTACGCTTGCCAATTTCTATGACTAAGCAATACGATTTTAGCCGCATTTATCCTGATTCACCGACCGGAAATACTATAATATAATTATATCTTACTTATCAAAACTCAGAACTAAATTAGGAAATCAATGTTTTCTGATATCAATGGAATTCTATAATGCGAATAAAATATTATGACTATTTAGTAAGATTAGATTTACACATAAATTTTATTCTGTAATGTAAAGTAATATAAATAAATGTCATACGTACGTGGCTTGTGTTAAGTAATAGTAATAATAATTGCGATGCGGTAGTTTAGGATTTTGTGTAGCACAACCAAACGTAAGAGCACGACGAGGAAGAATCTGGGTTGTCAAAGTCATATCGCCACGCCTAGAAACTGTGCTCATTCCGCAGAACAAACTATAAACCCTAACCGGGAGGCCAGCTTTCGAGTTTTACCCAAGCATTTAATTCGCTTTAAAGAAGATTACAGCATACTACATAATATATACTAATCAACTAATTAATCGTAAAATATTAGTTTAATTACATGAAAAAGCCAAATTAGATTATAACTGCCTAGTTCATTTCTAATAAATAAAAATCACACTGCAATGAAAGGAAATCCATTTTTGAATTTTCAATAAATTTCATACTTAAACCAAATTAGGGCACATGATATGAAATTTTGATTTATAAAATTGGTTTCATTAATTTTGTTCCGTTAATCATATAATAAAATATTATGATGAACCTAATGGAAAGGGTTACACACAGTTTCACGTAACTGATTCATGAATATCAGAGTATTATAATATTCTTGATGTATCCATTTTAATTATTCCTACTGTATTAAGTGTTAAGTAAAATCAGCCCAAGACACATATTTATATAAAGTGTAATAGTGACAAACCAAATTTAGAAGTTTATTGGATCCCTACCTGTTACTATTCTAACAAACTACATTTTCAACTCAATTATTTGCTAACCTTTCAAATGAATTTTGTTTGAAGGATAATAATTTATATCTAAATAAAATGCTTGTTCATTTGGACACTCATCAAACTTTATATAAAATGAAAATTACCTCCGCCTTTATTGACACCAAGTACACTATGAAAAAATACCTATGAAAAAAGCCTACTGTAACATTATGAACCTGAACAAATTAATTGCTACTGCTCTCATAAAAAAGCAACGCTAACAAGGTAAAACAAGCTGTTAATAACCTACACCTACCTCTTTCCACCTAAGTACCAATCTTTCATCAAAAAACTTTGTGTTAACGAGGTGCATGCTGTAATGGCTTGTGTAGTTTTGGTTTTATTATAATATCACCAAGTAATGTAAATGGAAACGCTCTGTCGGATTTTAGAAATTGGATTGGAGTGCGGAGACTCTGCTATATTATGTGTTTGGTCTAAACACACTTTACCCTGCCGTAATAGTAATACTCACCTAACATACTACTGACAGTGGTTTGATTATATACACTCATTCACAGCACAGCAAGAGAAATAATTAAGACCATTAAAGGTGACTCGCCTTGTATAGATAAGTTATGTGTAAAATGACAAAGCGCTAAGCATAACAAAAATAAATTGTATTGTGTTAGGTATAGAGGAATAGTTTTGCATATTATTACATGAGAATAAGAAAGGGCATAAACCTATTTTGCTGTGAGTGTGGAGATAAATATGTTGACACTATGTAAGTCAGTGTGACTTAGTGTCTTTAAACTTCATAATGAAATGATACTGTTATTACTCCAACCATTGTTAAGATGTATATAAATAGATAAAGTATATATACATACATAGGTACTGTAATATTACAATATATTAACACTTTTATAATTACACTAACACTTATAAAATTGTGTTCCGCCATTCTACAATTGAAATTTATTTTATAAATGCGAAACAAAATGCGTGTTCCCCTTCATGGAACAAAGTATCGGTTGTAAAATTAAGCAAGTGAAATGATTGATACTCTGCATCGTAAAATTGCAATGTCTTTTTGCAATAACTCAGCATGCCACATTTATTTAAATAATGTAATAATGCAAATATGGGAGGATATTTTTAACCGGAAAGAAAAAAACAACTAAAACTACATGCTTTACGGCATTGCATAATTAAATTGCAGCATGTTTCATAGCACCATGTTTATTACATCTTGATCTTACTCTATAAGTTCAGAAGGCATACTTAACACTTTTCAATTGCTTTGGTTAGTGTTATATCTTATAGAGTTAGAAAACATTAATAAGCACATTTCTTTATTTTTAGTACCTAGGCTATATTATTGTTTAGGGCATAAAATGTGTGTCAATTTCATACGCTACAGGTTTAAAATGTAAGAGTATTATTTGAGACAACAAAGGACACTAAGGAAAACATTGCAGACTTAGAAATGGTTCGTGGGTTTTTCTTGGTATAAAAGCTGGCAAGGATTTTCATTTCGAGATCAGTTGCAGTTACTCAGTGCCTATAAGAGTTCCAATATTATTATTCTTAGTTTTCAACAAGTTTCAATTGAAATGGCTAAACTTAATATTATCGGTTTCTTTTGTGTTAGTACACTAGTAGCTTTTGTGTCTGCCGGAGGGGGATACGGAGGAGATGGTGTCGGCTACGGTGCGGACTATTACGTAAGACCTATAATTCTAACTTCTTTAACACCTAAGAACAATAAATAAATGAAGTCCCATTTTTCTAAAAAAGAAATCATTTTTATTAAATTTTTTATCTCGCAGGCCCATCCCAGCTATCAATATAAATACAGTGTTCACGATGAGCAATCAAGAGACATCAAGGATGCGGCTGAAGTTCGGGAAGGAAACACAGTCAAAGGTCATTATTCACTTGTTGAACCTGATGGTACCATCCGAACTGTAAATTATGTTGCTGATCAAAACGGATTCAGAGCTAAAGTGCATCGAACTCCAAGTCACCATGGGCATGGGCATGGCCATGGATACCATTGATAAATATATTACCGAGAATTTTTACACTATGTTTAAGAGTGTAGTTATTATGAGCTAGGTACTTGATTCATTACAATAATTTAGAGTCTTAAATCTCGTGACGTGTCCTCTAGTCTTGCTTAAAATTTATAGCTCAAATTTGTCTTGAAAAATGAGTTGTCATAGCTAAGTTCAATGTACGCTGTCAAATGCAACGTGCAATGTAAAAAAATAAAGTCAATGCTTGAAATTTTAATATTTGGAATATTGCTCAGCAATTTGTAATTCATTTCGTTCATGTAATACGAGTAATATTACAATATAATATAAGGCTGAACTAACTAACATGTACATGTATCATTTTTTGGAAGCGCAATGATTTTCTAAAACCCATTCAATAATAAAATACCTGCGACACAAAAAATAATCTGCATGCATATGCACCACAAAATATACATGTATCTAGTGCCTAGTCATCTTTGTGTCAGCGAAGAGCCGATCCTTCATATTACTCGCATTTTAGCAATGACTTCTTAGCAGTTCTATATGAACGAATTATCAATCAAGAATCTGAAACGCATCATATGCCAATAAAAATTTAATTACTGATTGTAAGCCTATATTATACCCAAAGAGGAAGTATTGTATTAATAGCATTAATATTAGAAACCGTTCATTTTCTTGAAATAAAAAATATATACCTACCTAATAGATTTTGAAAACTTTAATTCGTTCGTGGCATACTAATATAAATAAATATTGCAATTTTATAAGAAAATTGAACTCTGCAATGAATTTATAGGAAATCCCCGAAGTGTCACTTAATATCATGTTTTATATTGGCTTACTCAGGACAAAATGAAATTATGTTTAGGCACATTCATGCAACCAGTCGGAATGAAGCTTAACATGAACTACATTTATAATTTATTAGAAAAGTAAAATAAAAATGCTTCTCATAATTAGTTGAAAATATTGCATAGGCCTATATCTATCTTCTACACTTTGTCACTTAAAAATCTATAAAGACGCTCGAGGAGACAAAATATTTTCATCTTAAGTGTAGCTACATGCTAAACTAATGCAATTACAACACTTGCTACTATAAAAGGTATAGGTACTTATCTACACTATTTTTACTTCGTTTGTGTCAAACATCAAAGTTTGTCGGGTGTACACAAATTTCCAGAATACTTCTTCTATAATTTCTAATGATTTTTATTAACTATGACATTTTCTTCACTCCTTGTTGTACTTGTACCTGACTCTTTAAAAAGCAACTTTATCAACAGGCTATAAATACATGGTCTTTCACAGACAACAACTTTCGTATGCATTTGTTTATTCAGAAAATCTCTTTTGAATTACTTCAAATGTTTCTTTCAATTTTGTTTGACTGTTTGGTAAGAAATGTATTTGACACACATGGCAGTTGTTGGTTGTGCAAACTTTATCTTCTAAGTGACACAGAGAGACAGAAAGTTGAAATTTGTTCATTTAAATATTAGCTTTGGACTCGTTCAAAACTTAATGAATGCGTTTGAAACTATTTCAAGTCAGAAGAACATGAAACAAACCCTAATGAAGGCATCGTTGAAGAGAAATACATAATAACTATCTATAGGTATGAAATGAACTTGTGTTCAGTTGAAGTAAAACTTTGAATCCGTAGTTTTGTGAAACTGAACAGCACGCAAGCAATGAAACAAGCGAAAGTGAAAAGACGACGAGCATCTTGCTTCAGCTGCTTTGGTTTTGTTGGCTTAGAAATAATATTTGCTCCATTAAATATTCTCATAAAACGAACATCAACTCAAAGTCAAAAACGCTGCCTACAGGAATCCAAATTCAAGTCAAGGTAGGATTATAGGAATTTTCATTAACACCAAAGTATGAAAGGCTATGAAGGGCATTCATGAGAAAATTGGCTAGCAACATGCCATCACATCATAAATACTTAGATACACACGAGCTGTGCAACGAACTACTACATTTACGACTCACATTTTAATTAAAAGTTCAAAAGTGTAAGCACGAAACTCACTCATTACACAATACTGGAAGTAGGCAAAGAAAGAACCTCGCTATATATAACAGCTAACCCCTTTGTTGTTTCTATTCAGTTTACATTGCATTTATTTGGGTTTCAAAGAGTGTTTCATGCTAATTCTAAATCATCTTCCAAATCACAGTGTAAAATAGTAACATCCTTCAGTACCACCCATCACCATTTAAACAAACAAATATTTCAACTAACTGCAGGATTTAGATTACACTGGTAACCAGTTTCATTGTGTCATTGTATCACGTAACGCCTTTGTGTAATAAAATAATTATTTGTGACCTAGAGTTGCTTTGCTGTTTAACTTGTACTCCATATACACAGTGTTACATACGACACACTTTGTTAGCAAGGAAAATCCTAGTAGAGTTTATGTTGGCAATTTCCTCCAGCTTAGGACATTTTGAATATATTTACCTTAGTAATTTCGTAATGAAAAATAAAAAATATTCTCATCTCATTCTCAAATCCTCATTCTCATCTCAATTATTTGGGCTTTAGTATGCAAACTATAACAGTTATAGAAGTGTGAAATATTTTAAAACTTCCTCAACTATCAGAGAATCTATTAAATAAAAAATATTTTTGCGAACATGTTACACATTTCTGGTTGTAATTGTTTGTTCAGAATCGACTTAAAATCTAGCCAAAAATTAAAATATTATGTAGGTTTATGTAAAAGCTGTCTCTCACTCAGTCAGATATTTACAGTTGGAATCTAATCTACAACTGTGAACCGATTTCCTTGCAAATTCATTGCAAATCCTTGCAGAACTAGACTACAAAATTAAACCAATGGCCAAATACTACAAGCTCCTGCAACAAAGTTCACTACAACGTTGAAAAGAAAGTCTTTTACAGTTGAAGTTTTGATTGTGCAGTTTGTGCTACCTAGCGGTAGATGTAAAAATGTGGTATGTATTCTGCGAGAGGAAGTTACAGGATGTTCCCGCTGTCAAGTTGTTTAGTGTAAATTTCAGGTTTAGTTTAGTGAGTCGTGAATTTCGGTTGTCAACATAAATGTAAATTCTGTGTATTATTATTATTATTAATTATTATGTATTAGACATTAGTTTCACACCTCTGAAGGGTTTTCAATCGACATGAGCAAGTAACTGGTAAATTTTTTAAATAATAATCTGCGGAGTGAGTGGAAAATCGGACTAAAACCCAAAACTTCATTAATCTTTTCGACATCCACCCACTTCTGCTCCTGTCTCCAGCAACTTATCCGCTGTGATAATTCGGTGATCAGATGTTTACCAATTTACTTTTCTTGCTACACTACATTTAATTACGGACGACTCCAGTGTTTAGAATAACGAACAAACAACCAAAGTAAATTTCACCACTCAAAGATTTTTACCACATTTTGACATTGTACCATATATGATAAAAGGCGTAAGCTAAATTGTTCTTTTTAATACATTGTTGTTTGTATGGACACGATTTTATAGTTTAAAAAATAACCTGAAAGCAAGTGTTACCATAAGAATTTATCGTTTTTGAGTTGCTATAATACACGTAGGAATAATCAACGTTCTGTTTTGAGGACAGAAAATATTATTTATTGAACATGGATGGAGATGGAATGAATATTTCTGAACGGAATGGCATTTCCAAAATCCGGGATTTGATTAGAAGACAGCGGCAAGAATCGGAAGGAGGGTGTGACGATAGTACGGAACTGGAGTTTGTGTATGATGATGCTGACTGTTACACAAATGAAGTTTCAGAACTTTATAGTTATACGGAGGTGCCAGAATTTCGAAGAAATGTAAATGCTTATGAGACTGTTATGGGAAGATGGGGAATTCCTTTTCAGTGGCAGCGGCTTTCACCTGAGCTAAGAAAATCAGCTGTTCTTCGTCTTCTTAATCATCTGGAATTATCCAATAAAGTATTGAGGGCAGAAGCGGCTAGAGCTGTACTTTATATTGCACAGGTAGTTAGTAGAGCTGTTGAAAAATTATATCAGCAGGACATTTTCAATAAATTAACATAATCATGATCATAATAAGTTCTAATGAGAATGTTGCCTTTGTATATTAGGGTTGTTGGAATGAGGTCCAATCCGAACAAGAACAACAGCAATGGACTCGATATAATGTGTCGGTACTCGTTAAAAATGGAATTTTTCAAGCTGTTGTTGACTTACTTAGCTTGGAAATCGAGTAAGAGCATTTTTTATATTTAAGATTGTAACATTATTTGTCACCTTTTGCTAGAAGTTGTGGAAATTAATCCAGTGATATTCTTACTTTTCTAGCTTTGGACCAATGGCTGTGCGGAAACCAGCTGTCAGTCTGGCTGATTCAGCGGAACTTAGGGTCATACTTAGTATTCTCTACACCATTGTAGAAACTGTTCGTTGTACATCTGATGATGACACTGAGGACTTTGAAGAATTGCGTCAGAATTTTAGAATGGAAATAGGTACCTATAGAAAATCACAACTATGACTTTGCTCTTTATTTTAGTACTAAATGTTTTGCAAATGTTGTCATTTTTCAAGGTCAACCCATCAGAGAAGAATTATTAGCAATTAAATTGTTAAACATGGTTACAAAATTCTGTGGTGGATCCGCTCCTCATTTTCCTATAAAAAAGGTGCTCCTGCTTTTATGGAAGGTGATTTTATTGTCTTTAGGAGGCACGCAAGAACTTCGAGATTTAAAAAGTAACAAACAACATCAACCATCAAATAAAATATAAAGTATTCATTTATCTAATGTAAGGAATAAACATTTGTTAGAAAAATATCGGGATGCAGCCGGACTTCCTGCTTTAAAAGAAGACACACTCGAGGTTTCTCGAAACATGCGAGCCGCTTCCCCACCTGCTAGTGCTTCAGATCTGCTTGATGCTCAAAATGAAAGAAGAAATTTAAGGCCTTTAAGAAGGGTATTGAAATTCTGACAATGTTTGAAATGCTTGTAGAGTGAAGAACATTATTTTAATCGAGCATGAATTTTTTCTCAGCAGAGTTTAATAAAACAAAGTAGTTTGGACGAGTCAGCAACGCTCGATTTGGAAATGAATGATCACATGGAGGATGAAATGAAAGAAATCGAAGAACGGAGGGCTATGGAAGAGTCAGGGGAACTCCCTCAGCCACCATCCCCCCGACCTTTAACTCCGATACCTTCCAAATCAAAAGGTACAAAACAACGCCTCAATTTAGTATTGAAGTTTACATATGTTAAACACAAAATATATTACATCTCTTACAAGGATCCATACATACAGGTTCATACAAGGATCGATAATTATGATTATCATTTATGATCTAATCCGAGTCATTGGCGTGTCTAGCACTCGGTTTAACAGGTCCAAACCCCCCACTTGATTTGATGCATTTTGTGTTGATTTTGGCTAAAAATTTCCGCTCTACGCGCAATTTTAGACCTATTTGTACTTCATATTCGCGTTTTTCTCCCCTGAAATTAATTTTTTTATGTCCATGCAAGAAATTATTCGATACGATTAGGTGAACGAAATATCCTCTGTGAAAAATACTAGATCCGCCACTGGCACTCTGAGTCAGAGTAGTCAATTTTCCAGCTTGCTCTGTCAAAATAATGAATAGATAAATTCTCGTAAACACTTTCAATAAACAGCGTCATAAAATCATTCTACTTTTCAGAATGTTCTAATTTATTTATTATTGTAATTGTAGCTTACATGTAGACATTGCTTCAATCAGTCCCTCTCATGTTGTACAGCTAATATTGATAAAGTTAATATTTCTCTGTTGTAACATAAAGTTGTAAAAAGAAAAAGATAATAAATTAAATGTGCTATTTTTAATTTTTATATTTTAAGGTCTTCCATGGACACCTAAAGTTAGACAGAAAGATTTGGATGCCTTTCTGGACAATTCACGAATGAAATTCGTTGGGTTTCCCGTTCAAGGTGATCGTGATACGTTAGCGGGGTTGCCCGCGCCTATTCATGAAGGAGTCAAAGTTCTGAAGCAGGTAGAGACTACAATATTACTATTTAATTTTAGTTCGTAAAGGTGCTAGTAAGTAAAATATGGCAGAGAACAGGTTTTTAGGATAATGTTTTGATGTCATCACTGTTTATTTTACAATTATAGCATATCTACATCTCGTTGAGTGAATGGCAAATGAATCGAGAAGAAGAACTGTGGAAATGTCCATTGTCAATGACTGAAGAGGAAATCGATATAATAACCTGTGGAGTCGAATCTTTGTATGCAGCTATGCTTCCTAATTTACCTCAGTACATAATAGCTCTTTTAAAAATATTGTTGGCTGCTGCCCCAACCTCAAAGAGTAAATCTGAGTCAATCAACATAATGGCGGACGTATTGCCAGAAGAAATGCCGTAAGTTGCAAATACCATATAAAATCTACCCTGTCTTTATCATAAAATATTACGTCTACTAAATAAATTATTGTGTTTACAGAATGACGGTTGTTCAATCCATGAAACTGGGAATTGATGTAGCTCGACACAAGGAAATCATCGTAAAGGCAATATCTGCAATAATTATTCTTTTGCTGAAGCACACTAAAATAAATCATGTGTACCAATTCGAATTTATTTCGCAACATCTTGTCTTTGCCAATTGTATTCCTTTGGTACTCAAATTCTTCAATCAAAATATAACTGCGTACATAACTGCAAAAAATGCGTAAGAATTACTTCTATCTAATTATTTGAAACACGAATATTTTTATTTTATTTCTGTCAGTTTACTGTGAGATGCACACAATTCGTCAAATTTAACTGACTATTTTGTTATACGTGACATTGTGCTTTTTTAATCACAAGTATTGAAATATTGAATACCTTAGTCGGTTATTATACATAATAATTGATAGTAGTTAACATAAGTAAAAGTATATTAATTCTAAATTAATATTCTATGGGTCACGGCTCGACGAGAATATTAGAAAATAAATAAATATTAATATTGATCTATTGGATAATTAAATTATTTAGAATTGCATTAACGGACTTTCCATCTTGCGTACTTGGTGAGCCACCTGAATTAACGCCCGAAAGTTTGGAGTTGGGGGAGCCACAGCCATATTGTTGGAGAAACTTGTTTGCTTGTATTAATCTTCTTAGAATACTCAATAAATTGACCAAATGGAAGCATTCTCGAATTATGGTAGGTATAATAAAATGATCAAACTTAGTACCTACTTATTCTCCAAAAAAAACTTGGAATGAGATTTCTAAGCATGTGAATGTAGTGAAGTGAGACCAGTCAATCCAGTAAATACAAATTATTTTAAACATTGTTAGTCACCTAATTATTGTGTTTGTACTTTTCTAGATGCTAGTTGTTTTCAAATCAGCACCTATATTGAAACGCTCTCTGCGAGTGAAGCATCCCGTATTACAACTTTATATTCTCAAACTATTAAAAATGCAAACAAAGTATTTAGGAAGACAATGGAGAAAGGCAAATATGAAGACAATGTCTGCCATTTATCAGAAAGTCCGGCATAGACTAACTGATGATTGGGCCTACGGAAACGGTACGTTTAAAACTTTTAAGGTTTTTATGCCATTCTATGGTAGTAAGTTAGCCTAGTTAGTTTAAAATTGAAGCGTTATTAGGGTTTATGTTATTTACACTCCAACAAGTTTTAATTAATATATTATATGTAGTTTTATTTCCTTCTCCTGTAATGGTATAATGAGCATCATTAACACAGTAGCAAGTTTGAAAATTGATGGCCCGCGTAATACCTTCTTGTAAAATTCATAACTGGTAGCCAGTGTGAATGTTCAGCAGACCTTGATATTAAGAAATGCAAAACAGCGGTTTGTAATAGCTACCTACGAGTCTCGCAAACTCATGATGAGCGCATTTTATTAAAGTGAAGAAGATAATGTAATGAAATAAAAAGTAGGAGGGAAATTGCTTGGAAACATTGAATCATTGAATGAATCCTTTGGGATATTTAGATTGTTCTGTCGTTGTTTGTATAGTTGTTGTGCATTGCCCATTCTCTAGAGATATAGGATAACATGTATAATTATAGTCGGTTTTTTGCTGTCAGCAATGCAACCACATTACATACAATACCCTGTTATGTTAGCATCATGGAAAAAGAGTTTTAGCAACGTGGTCATGTGTTTTGATTTCTGGAAGTACGGGGTTGTAATGTTAAATGGTATTATGTCGGTGTATTGACTTATGCATCTACTTCGCAGTAAAATAATACTAAGAAAAAGGTTTTGTGCTGGTATCTACGTATGATATAATATGTACCATGCACACAACTTTTACTACTAGTATTTGCTGTAGTTTTCTGGAAATTGCGTGTAATTACTATACGTGGAACCGAAGATGTTTATAAAAAGCGTAGCATTAGTATTTTTCTGTGAGAATATTGTTTGAGTTCATTCTCCACGTTTATATTTCACAGCGAAGCACAAATTTTTATCAAGAGGAAATCAGTTGTATGCAAAATTATATGGCAAATATTTTTAATGAGCTGTTGGTTAAAAGAAGTTGCCCTTGAAATACACCGAATCGGCAGCAGTTGGCTGAAAAGGGCAACGCTCCGTCGTGGTTGCATTGTGTAGCAGTAACTTTCGTACACACATTCACACACATGATTCTGCCTAGGCCGAACAGTGTTCTTGAGAATCGTTGCATTGCATATATGCGGGTTACTGACTGACTTTGCTTTGATTTACAATTTGGTGTAGGTTAATATAAGTTGTATGTTCTCCTTTGAGCAATACACATTATATGCATATTGTTTCTTTCACGTGCAGGTTAATATTCTGTTAATGACTCATTGTCAGATTTCTTTAACGTGAATGTAAGGTCTATTGCAGTCTCACGTTGATGTGTCAGATAGATGCCTTTTCTCGTAGTTGTTAACACTACGTAGAATCGATACCTACACCTCCACGAACGCCTTTCTTCTTTTCAAGTAAAAGCTTTACTTCCCTTTTCCTCGCACAGCTAATTCATAACTATTCGCTTTAAACTTGAGGATTCCACGAGAACCTTTTGAATTGTGTGATGTACAATATGGTCTGTATGCATCTACTTGTGGTCTACTATGCAATGTTCAGTGCTTTCACTATCGTTCTACGACAGCAGCAGGAATTTCATGACGTAAATTGAGATTTCTTGTTCGGGAAGAAGCTTTTGTGTCATTCAATAAAGTGATAAACCATTGAAGAACTCGTAAAACTTGTAATGCGCTTTAGAATGTAACTCCCTACATTTTCTAAGATTCGATTAACTGAGAAGAGTTACGTAGGTTCATAGCTTGCCCAGTTATTATTAGTTTATATACCTTGTGAATGAGTCTCACCCGCCTTATTCCATTCTTGACTTTTTCGCAAATAGCAGATAATATTAGGATTAAATAGGAATAAAGCCAATACTAGGAAGATACACTTTTACTCAACTAAATCCTATTCAGCAGATTTTCTCCGTGGTAAAATCTAAAATGTCAAATGTCATGTACGCTGTTCCCTATTGTCGTATTTTGACTAGATGTGAATCTCTGAACTCTAGCATTGATTGAACATGTTCGCCTAACGAGATTACTCTATTATGTGCATGTGGAATAAAAATAGAATGATTTAAAGATAACAAAAGTACGATGAGATTTTACATGCTGTTGTAACAACTGTATTTTATACGAAACTAAATAACAATCGTAAAATTGATTTTTTTTCTTACAGATCTTGATGCAAGGCCGTGGGATTTCCAGGCTGAAGAATGTGCTCTGAGGGCTGCAGTAGACCGATTCAATAACAGACGATATGGCGACTCTTCTAAGGTATGGTGATTAAAAAAGTCCTTTTACATAGAACATACACAACATTTTCCAAGGAAGATTCTCTTAACATGTTTTAAGAAGTAATGTACACCCACTGTACTGTTACTTTAGTAGAACTTAGTTGGAAAATATAAGACGTAGTTGAAATATTCGTCGTAGTGGAATTGGGCTTTTATTTATTATTTTTCTATTAGATCTTACCCGATTTCGAGCCTGTGGACCAGTGTGTTACGAGTGTACTAGGAAGACCAGTTCAGCTGACAAATACATTCAAAGAAAACTACGAAGTTTGGCTTGAACAAGAAGTGTTTAATAATCCTGTTGATTGGGATGAGCTGATGACGTGCAATGGGATTATATAAGTTGTGCAGATTGTCTGTCAATAGAAACTACTAACCCACAATAATATTAATTATTATTATTTATTATTATACTATAATTATGATTATTATGCATAATGTCGTTATTATTAATCTTAATATTATTAACACCACAAAACAGTTATAGTAGTTGCAGGTGTGAGCATCCGTTTGATCTTACCTGCATTTCGTTGTTAAAACATTATGCAAGACGTTCATAATCTTAATGCAACATGTTTTCTTTCATATAGGTTAGTTGCCAATTTTTATGGCAATTGTGAATAGGTCATAATAAAGAAACTGTAGCGACAAAGTACAATTAACGATAGCATTTGTAAAACAAGTCGTTGCTTGATGTACAAAGCAAAACAAACGCGTGTGTAAGTACATCAAATTTAATGTAATTTATTACAACTGTAAAGTTTCAAGGAGGAAAACATAGTCAATTTTAATTTATTTGCTTATTAAGATTCATCGCGTATCTGTACTATAGATTTAGAGAGAAATGCGGACATAGCAGCTTCTTTGCTACTTACAATGTCAAAACGTGAACGAGACTAATAAAATGAATTAATTATGGTAATATTGTCGCAGTTATTTCTGTCATTACAATCATATTTGTGTGCATCAATAAACAGCAGCATCTGCTGCTGTATGGACATATTCTGCGAAGAATTAGGAATCATATACTTTATGATAAAAAAATCTGCCATATGTTCACATACTAAATTTTAAAGTCACTACAGTTGCATCACAAAACAAAAGATTGTCTTTGTAAAACTACTTCAGTCTGATTCATCATAATGCCATGACTTCTGCAATTTTGATGTTAGAATTTACGATCATACCGACAGTACATTTTTCAAGATAGTAATCTTAATAAGAAAACTTGCATATTATTATAAGGTTAACTTGAGACACATACTTATAATGATTATTTGATTATGATGACAATGTTGAATGCTTTAATTTCATGCAATGCATCGGACAACTAATATAAATGAGAAGGAAGTAATGTTGGGATTAAAACAAAATTTGCTTCATGTAACGTGTTTTTTTAAAAATTTTAGGTACATAAAATTAAATCCATTACGTACAAAAACAATATTTCTTTGTTATCCCTGTGAGAAAGGATTATGGCTTTATTTCATGAACATTCATGTATTCTTTGTCTTGTAACAAATTTTGTCTACAAGCGCAAAGAACAGATGGCACTGAGCGTTCTCTAAAGCAAGCAACAACCAAGCCACCAATATCTGGACTTCATTGAAGTCCTTGTATAATAATGCTACTTTATTTCACAAGCACACCGACGTAGTATCAGAACATATCACAATGTCCATAAACTCATCTACTGCGTCTCAATTCTCAACGGAGATCTTTTTTGCGATTTTGTTGCACTCGCTAATAAAAGTAAAAAAAAAACTGCAAGACGAAGCAGAGCTAATAATTAGTTCTTCTTTGCCTTCTTATTCAAGGCTCAAATGAAAATTGAGGTTTTCTCATTACTGTAAAAAATCGTCTGCAATAAATATTCTTATGATGCAATCCATTCTTCAATCATTCGATCCTAAATGGATAAAAAATGTACTCTGGATGCCTAATTTTATTCTTCTAAGACTAAATTTTTGTTGTTGCTTCATTTTCTTAAATTGACAAAAATAATACACGTAATTTCAAGTAAAAAAATAAAAGCTCAATTTATACAAAAGATTTTTCCATTCTTTCCATTAAAATTGTTTTTCCAAAAAAACATTTATAAATCAGCATACTTAGTAACGCAATTGCTTTTTATAGAATCAATAATTGTGTACAAGTGTTAAACAATGATTGAGATGATGAACTCTGTGTTGTATGGAGATAATGAAAATAGAACTTGTAAAATATCTGTATGTTTGTGCATATACAGGGCCATTAGCCGTATGCAATATAACATAATATCTGTAAAATATGCAAATGCATTTTAGGTCTATTGTTCCTTTCTACGGGCAAAGAAACATTTTGTGTACTTGGATGCCTTGCATGTATGTGTCTGGTGGTAAGTAGCATGGTGTTGCAACAAAGAAAGTAAAGTAGTTTTTTACAGGTAACAGTACACACTGACAGGGTCTGTTGTGAAATGTTGACGTACACAGAGTACCTGGTCAATAATACATGTGGCCTTTGAGAGTGTGGGAATTATCAGGCGACAACGACCGAAACGGGAGTAAAAAACCTAATCCAAGGCTACAGAATATCTGTGTGTATTATCATAATCTCACTCGTCATTACATTACAACTACAACTATCATCACCAAAACCTATTCCACTGCACTGCAGCTACGTATTAGTATTCTAAATACGAACGTTCTAGTTCTGTATCTAAACCTGTGCCATACTCTCCTCCAGTTTTGCTCTGCTCCGTACACAAATACAATAATACGTTATAAGATCGTTTCTCCAGGTAGCTGCATGTGCAGGTAGAAAATGAATAATACCTAATACCTACCCTAGTTTTTATTTCAACTGACGAAGGAGATTCTTGCTCTTTTGGTTTGTACTTTCAAGCTTGACTGGAGCCAAATGTTTCTATTGTTGCTATAAGTAGCACACATAGTAATGCCAAATGCCACATCAAATCCCCAAACAATCAAATACGAAAACTAACAATTTCTCTAAAATGCTATAATACACAATGCTTTTTCCTTTTTTCTCGTAACACTATGCAAGTCTTTTGATTTACAAACAAAACGCATCAACGAAACAAATAATGCACGTTTTCAACATGTTTGAATGTCGTGGTTGTAGAATTTTCACTTTACAACATTTACACCACTTGCGGTAGAGTATGCTTTTGAGTCGTGGTGTGTGGTGGAAATGAAATTGCAATGCGACTAATTGTAATTGCAATTTATACTGGTGCAAGTTTGAATTTGATGTGGGTGGCTTAATGTACTTAAACCAACTTGCATTTTTGCTTTTTTCTTTGGTTAATAAACTCAATGGTATATAATTTGGTATGCAAAGATTTGCTTCACAGTCTACGACTAACATAACTAAGTGTTTTTCAATTTTTATATTATAAGTTTAAATTTTTCTAAAGAGCACGCAGGTAGCTAATGGAATTGGAAAAATTAGATAAAACGCCATTTACAAATTCGATTTTTATGTAGGTAGGTAGTGGTTTATGAACATAAGTGATGCACATTTAATGCCTGGCTTAGTGTATTGTTATTATGCGCATGAAATGGAGATTTTATCATGTCCTTTTCATATCATGTGCATAATGTGTTCTTGATGTAGATGTTTTTGATGTTGAAAGCGATGATGCTTTGTTTGCTATGGATAAGTACACACCATAATATTATATACAATGACCAAGTTTGATAAAAATCTCTAAAAGCTTGCACTTGTGCACAGCACTGCAGTATTATGTTTTCGTTGATGCACTGACAATTCCTATATATGATTCATGATTCACTTACCAGTACATATACACTAATGCAGTAGTAATGTAGTAGCATCATTATTATGTAGTACAGTAGCAATTTCCGATGCTTTAAGTTTAAGTAGCTAAAGTTTAATTCTCATAAGACGACAATATAATTTATATACTGTATGTGTGTGCATCTAGTAGTAGTAAAGTATTCGACAGCCGGGATATTACTTTATGCATGTTTTTCTGTAATCTCATTCTATGTCCTCTCATCCGGTTCACCAAGCAATCCGAGCGAAACTTGTAAACTTTAAACCTGCTCATTAATTACATACATACATAGAAGAGCCACATCGTACAAGTGGATTGTGTGTCTATCTGTTTTTTATACGCAAAAGACTTTATGCTTAAAGCAGCGTAATATATTACACAGTAGTATTATATTTTATATAATATATAATTATAAATACTGCTGCAATGCAACATAATTCTTATAGGCCAAACTGAAGACAAGACGGGCCAGGTGCAGACTTATTTTTTCCCATCAAACTTATTACACTGTTAGGTACATCAACACTTACCATTTTACTTATTTCCGTACAGGTGCGTTTCGCTAGTGATACAGATACTACAGATAGATAGTACCTATTGGTATATCAGTATGTATTTTATGGCTAATATTCTGCAAGTGTAACGCAGCTTTGTTTATAAAGATTTTGTCTACTTAGCATAAACTAATCTTTCAGCAATCTACATCTAAATTCAGATTGCTAAAAAATAAACAGACAAAAAATTTAAGTTTTTGCTTGCTAATTACATGCTATAATTTCTCATGTACGGGTTTATTATTTGCGTGTAGCATTATAATACCTACTTATATTAAATAATAAACTCAACTATTCCCATAGCATTGAAGCGTGTTTGCATCGAGTGGAGTAATCTAAGTATAATCATAAATTGTATTAGCACTGTTTACAACAATATAATATTTACAAAATATTAAATTATCCAAATAACATTTCAATTCTAATAAATTATCTACATACAATATTATTTTAAATATAAATATCAATGTTGATTTTATTTTGTCTGTAAAAAATCGCAATTATAAGTCTAAATTTCATTAGTGATGAATATAATATATCTAAAAGATCAATTTCCACTAATAATAATATGCAGATGTAAAATAAAGACATGTGTTTTACAGAATGAAGATGCAAAGGAATACTAGGGACTTGCGTTGAGTTTTTTATTAGAAAATAACAAGAATGGGCAAAAGCTTAGTGTGTAAGAAGTTGTAGGATGGATAAGGAAGCTCGTGGAGAGAAAGATGAGGACGATCAACTCATTCGGTTTACATGAAGTTGGATCATGTTCGGTTTTTTTATCGGCATTCACGTTCCGTCAGTCCGTCAGTCAGTAATAACTGTTGTAATGAGTGAAGAGAGTTGAAATATTTTTGCCTTTTTCGTCATAGTTTAATGTGAGCTGACGTATGGAAAGTGCCACGCAGAGAATCCCTCAAAAATATCTATTTCGCCTTCAGGAATAATTCTAAAATGAGATGTGCGGTGCATGTAAGTAGTGGCAAGGCAAAGTCATACAAGTCGTACCACACACGAGTAGAATGATGTAGAAAGAGATAATATAATACGAGACATACTTCAGGTACAGAATACGTAAGATGAGAAAAGATTTTCCTAATAAACCCCCCTCTCTCTCTCAGAGTTCAGAATTTTAAGTAAGAAACTTAAGTCGAGCAATGTGAAAATATGAAGCTGTGTGGAGTGGAGACCGAGAATAAGAAAATAGTTCGAGACGGAACTACAACTACATAAATATGGGTCCCTCCTTCTCTCGTTCTCTATCCCGCTCTTTGAGATTTCTCTATGTTCATGTAAAGTTCAGACAAGCATTTCCATGTATATTATGTGTATGTGTAGTATATGTGTATGTGCTCATTTGCTTATCTACAAAAAGTGTCTAGTCTGGCCACTGCCTAATACCCTGCTCTACCTACCTAAATGTTTTTTATCTCACTGACTGACTGACTGACTGAGATAATATACCTTGTGTTGAGTTGCCTTGTGTATATAGGACCAGCAAATATAGCGATACAGTAATATATTATGTAAGAAAACAACACAATTCACTACACATATTATATACGTACACGCAAGGGACCGTCGTCGTCTTCCGAAAATGTTTCAAACCAAACCAATGTAAATAAACTGAGCATAAGAAGCATTGAGAGAGTTACACAGATAGGATATGCATATAACACACATAAAATAGAAGAATAGAGTGGAAGCAACTTAGGGAGTGTATAATAAAATGTAAGAGTCGAATAGGAACTACTAGAGGATGTGGGTTTGGTCTTTTACAAACTTGACAATGAACTCAAAAGAGGCTATCGTCTCATTTTCAATCTCCTTGCAACAGTCAAACCACCAAAAAATATTACACTGCATTTCAACTGATTATAGCAAATCTGTATGCGTATACAGTCACATGTGCTACAGTCACTATACAACTTTTGTTGATCTATGCATCTACATGCTATAAACATATTATACAAGTACCTTCATATTACATAAGATTAATACCCAGCATAACGTCATAATCATCCCGTCCTCCGTAATACATAGTACCTATATCCTTTCAATGATTCGTAAAAGTTTTTCTTTGCTATAATACTAATGAGATACCTATAGGTATATAATGTACATATTCAAAATCTCTGAACAATATCAAGCACTAGACTTTAGTAATATAATATAATGCTGTAATGTCATTCAAACTCATTCAAACTTCTTAGTATATTTAATTCAAACGGAAAATTTGACAGCAAAGTAAATGCTAATGCTAATATAAATGTAAACTAGTGCCATACTTTACAGCTATCATAATGTGATGCAATAGTGTAGCATCCAAATCCAAAACCTGATAATATTAGTAGGACAGGACATGTTGTTTATCTAGGTACTTTTAGACTCGTAGTATTATCAGCTATAAAATATGACATGTACTTTTAGTTGTTAATCTGAATGTTATCCTGCGCTTCTGGTAGGCGCATTAGTTCGGAAAGAATGCAAAAATTACACTATCACTGTTATAATCAACAACCAGTCTCATACAGCCTTTGACTGTTGACGTTCCCATTTTGTTACAAATAATACTGTGAATATACTTGCTGTAAGTGAGTTTTGCTTTTATATACACATATGAATTTTCCTGTAACATATATGCGTTACTGTATTGGATATTACGTTACAATTTTGTATAAGGAAGTCTTAGTCCATTCTTTGATTTTAACTTGTAGTTGTTTTTACAGTGGCAATGTTAGTAAAGCAGATCTTTGCAGAGCTGTGTCGTAGTGCAGTGTATATACAAGGCTAGAAGAGCACAAAAGGGAGACACATACTAGGGAGACACAAATACCTTAGTTACCTACAAACGTAGATAGAGCATTCATTACACATGCATATATGTACATACATGTATTCTTTTGCTCTACTTGCTTTAAGTGAGTGAAACTCTTTGTGTATGCCTACATGGTCCTGTAGTTGGCATTATACTGTGGTATTATTATATAAGACAGTTTCGTCATGAAATCTCATGTATTATATTATGCATACATTATTTAGAGTTGCTCAAGATAGAAGCTACTATCTTCGCTGGGAGCAACATCACATTGTATGTATAATTTACATGCAGGCATATGAAGAAGCAACTGCGGGTCAAACAGACACTACTGTTAAAAGTTGTACACCCACTTCTGAAAAAAAATTATTACTCAGAGCTACGTAGGGAACACACACACAACACAGTCACTAATGTGTCTACTGCACTGATTCTGATTCTGAGTTCCAAAGAGTAACAGAACTAATAATATCATTTGAATACTATACAAGTATATACTTTGTATATTCTTTCTTTAGCATTAAGGTTGCATGAATGTGTTTGCACGTCCTTAAACTTAAGCCGTCTTGGCCACATGGTTGTACTTGCATGGTTGTCTACTAAAACTTTAACTGACTTGAACTATATTATTATTTTTACTACACTATCCAGCTATGTCATCTCAAAGTACGGGAAAAGAAAAGATCTTTGTATATGTATACGTGAGTTGTATAGTTGTAGGGATTTAGCCAAAGTTGCGTTTAGTTGTATACTCACTGACTCACTGCAGATATTTTTTATCATTGTGTGTGTGTGTGTGAATAGTCTTGTTATTATGTTTCCGTCGTTAACTTCTATGGCATACAATTGTATTTAATTTGATGTGCTACGATGTACGTTCTCAATCTTTCTGGCACATGACTTTATGGTAACTATCTGACAAGAATTCTGAAAACGCAACTAAACGACTTTCTTATGTTTCGCATCTTTAGTCTTTACACATGTGTTGTGTGCATGTATTTGTATTGTCTCTCTATCTGTTTATTATACGACGTCATTATTTTCTTCTTGTTTTTGGTCCATTGAAAACCAAGTGTGCGTTGACGGCATTTCATACATTCGTGCATTGCTTCCTATGCCAGTTTAACTGCTATGTAAATCCAGAATAGTATGTAATGATTTTACTGTTTATAATCTTAAGCAACCTAAACACAGTTCAAAGGGAAATGACTGTACATTATAGAGGAATCAGAAATTCCACTGGACAAGCTCTACAAAAGAAGAAAGATCAGAATCAGACATTTAAACTATCACAACACGTATGCATAAGAATCATAGCTACAATTAACCTATATGAACGAATACTTTTAATCCTTTGTTTGTAATTTTAATCCTAAATCTCATGAGTGCTTCATTCACTAATCTTTGCTAATAATATGTTTCTTTCTTTATATCTGCTAATTACATTCAGAATATATATTATATTTTATACATACTGTTGACCATCATTGTCAATGTGATTTCAAAATTGACAATAACAAAAACTAAATTAGATTTAACGGACCATACCAAACTTTTTGAAGCATCGTAAAAGTAATCTTGTAATTATATATGTGCAATTATCGCAATTTGCAGGTGTGTATGAAAAATTGTGTGTGCTATATCAGCATAAAAGGGCAAAATCTACTTAGGTAGGTATATTATATACTTTAATGCAAACTTGGTTTGCCATAAATCAGATGGGTTGGATAAAAATAATAACTGATTATTTCTGCGAATTATCAACTAGCTACACATTTTGCATTTGCGTTCAGGTACCTACAAGAGTTGAATAGTGTACGTAACACATGTGCGTAGATAAGGAAAATAAGGTGCACGAATGTGTGTAATAAAATAGCAACATGTACTAAATATGGCATAAGTTTCTAATTATGTGAGAATGTAATAAATTAGAAGCGATATCTTGAAAAGTGCTCTATCCTTTGAAGATGAGGATTTGAAGCTGTAAAAGAAAAAATGAATTGTAGTGTTGTTGGAGTGCAAGTAAAGGTAGCATAATAAGCCAAGTTGCAATCTTGCAATAATCTGCTACAATACAGACCGGAGAAGAAAGTGTGAGTGTAGTAGGGATGGCTGGAATAAAGGAAGCAGGTGTAGCAGTGTGTAGCTTTTGGTTTGCAAATAATGCGATGCTTTGTTTGCAAACGTGGAGTTAAACTGCTGCTGATGCTACAGTAAGTGAGATTACATTGAACTCTTAATTCAAGGTAGCGGCTATATGGCCAGATGGATTGAAATGGAAGGTCACTCATGATGAGCAAAAAATAACATGTAATATGCAGCCGTTTGTATGTATGTACCCAGGCATTAAAGAAACTCAAGCAGCTGAAATACGCTAGAAACTGTATACCTACTAATTATACTTCTGCTACATTACCTGTGTCTGCCTGATGACTGCTTTAAGCCCAGTGCATGGCACTAAGTATTCTGCACCTAAACACTAAATACGTATTTGTTACTCACACATATCACAAACTACAAACAAAGATAAATATGAACACATGCAGGGAAATTGTTAAAATCCTCCTCGTGGAAGTTGTCTATGTTGTATCAGGCTAGTAGAGTATCATATTTTTATTGCGTGACTAATGGGGTTTCCACTATATTAGTATACCTATACACTCACAGAAATTTTTGTTTATGCAAAATCTGAAGGTAATCAGGTTTATTATCTTCGGTAAGAAAAAGTAATCTAATAATATTACCATAATATCCGTCTATATCATTGTACAGACTTTTTCGCTTTAGTTTTTGGTTTCAACTTCACCTGTAGTATTCTACTTCACAGATTAAAAAAAAAATCTATATAAGGTTTAATTAAATATAATTAAAAGAAGAGTGTCTCTGAAGTTAAACCGTTTTCAGAATATTTTTAAAGGCATTAATTTTTATGCTTTCTTTACCTTTGGACCTACTCTGCAAAACATTAACATAATACAATGTCTGTTTTTGCTAGAAGTACTGTAATAATTATTGGCTTTATAAGCTTTAAAAGCAGTGCAGAAGTGACAAATAACACAAATTGTAGTAACAGCTTAGGGAGGTATTTGTAGAATTCCATGTTTGAGACCTAAAAGTAGACGAATCTTTAATTAAAATAAAATGTTTAATTAACTCGGAAATAACACATTGTATAACCTACTTTGATAAACAAAGGGATTAACATAAGCCTTTATAGGATTATTTTTTCAGACATTACATCTAAGGTATTTTTAAGTATTTTGTATTGACAACAAACCAAATGAATTCATTAATAAAGTGGGATTACTACATTATAAAATTATTTGCTAAAACTTTATACGAACAAATAAAGGGATACAAAATGTAAATACTGCATTATCTCTAACCTCGAGGAAGACTAATTTTTATAATGAAGTAATCTGCACGTAATTAATTTTTCATTTGTTTTGTTGTCAACATAATATACCTAGCTGATCATACCTGAGATGTAATGTGACTGAAAAAATAATCCTATGAATGTTTATATACGCTAATGCTTTGGTTCACCAAAGTACTTAGCTTATATAAGAATATGTTATTTTCGAGTTAATTAAAGCTTTTATTACAATTAAAGGTTTGCCCTTTTCTACGAATTAATACATCAATATAACCTGTGGGGCGCCGGATTTAAAAGAGCCGAAAGTATTTTGTCGCCCATGAAAATGTGGGATTTGAAACTTAATTCCATAGTTATGTACCACGAATACTAGTGGAATCGTTAGTGTCAGATTTGACTCATATGCCAGTTTCATATGACTGTTTGTAAAACTAGTAGGAGTTTTTTCGTCTTTGAACTGGGATGAAAATGCTACACAGTACAAATATATATATATCTGCCTACATTTTAATCTGCTACAAAGAACGCACAACCCACATGCTGTCCTTTGTGCTAAGCCCCCACAATCAGATTACATGAACAAGGAGAAATTCTGTGAACTTACGTAAATCGATCTACTCTGTTTGAAGTTTTGCGAGACTTCAATTTGCTTTCAAACATGTAAAAAGGCTATAAACACAGGTAATAGCAGATGCATTAAAGTTGTCAAAGTTTCCATATTATATTGAATTGAGGTCGGGAATCCATTTAGCAATACTCAGATCCTCTGACAACCTTCAGTATTTCTGGTGATACAATTTAAACTACATAGCATTTTAGTATTTCTAGGGCTGCCAATGTATTTACATATTATGTAGTAGACTCATATTATTTCCTTTGTAGTCGAAGTTTCTGTAGCACAAGATGAGCTACAATGTACAGAGTACTTATAACAATAATGTCAGTTACTATTGGCTATGCGTGTTTTACTATTTGATTTTAAAATATTTTATTGTCCTTTAATGACTGCAACAAAGTGTATTTGCGCAGTATAATATACAGATAAATACGACTGTAGTTAAATGGCTTGTTTACACTTTATAGTAGCATTGTATTATTGGGGGCAATGAATGTGTAGGAAGTGGAGATCAAACGTGAGATGACATCACGTTATTAGTTTACCTCCTCCTATCATTTGTGGGTGCACTGGATGTGCAGGTTGTATCATAATGATTCTTAACAAGATGTTCAATCTGTTTTTATAACACTTAACATAGCATCGCAAAAATTTTTGAAGTGCACTGACCGACCTTCGAGAATGGGAATGCATTCATATTGTATGAGTAAATGTGCATTACACAACAAGAACAACAAAAATGCAACATATTATTAAGTTCAGGGTAATAATATCACTTTACGGGCATATTACATGTAGTAATGGTCTCATTTAATCTCAGTATAAACATGGGTTATTATTTTTCAAAAAAAAACTCGATTTTTTGTTTCGATCTTAACGATACTTAAGAAATAAGCCATTTCTAATACTGCGTCGTATATTTTCTTTATATGGTTGAAGATCATCTTGCAATGTTTATTACATGGTCAACTACTTCTAGTAGGTGAATGAATCTATATGAAAGATTTTTTTATTTTACTAAGGATGAGAGATAAAACATGTAATTAGTAGACCACGCATAAATGTGAATTTATGGGTGTCATTTATCGCCATCAACAGGATGTAATTACACAGCTATAAAATTCCCTAATTAATTAATAAACGGAGCTAGTTCTTAAGACAAAGTATGGTGATACAATGTAAGTACACACATCTATCGGTATTAGTATCTATTTGGTGCCTTGAAATTTGTCTGAATGAGCGGAGTAATTAAATGACTTAGTGTTTCCTGTTGAAAATCGCATCTCCAGTCTGTAGGTGAATATCTTTTCATCCGTTCTTGCATTGATGAGCACAAAGGACTTGTTGATGTGGTGGCTGTGGAGTGTGTGAGGGAATGAAAACCACTTGACTGAAATTTTATTCACTTTTAACGGCATCGTGAGAAACGGTTTATTTAATTGACTCAGATTGAATCACATGAGATAAGAAAGACATAGTTTGGCTATACAACAACTCAACTTGACTGTGTGCTCCTGCTTCTATTAAATGGAAAAGTAATTAAGAGCATTTTCAAATCGGGAACTAAATCTTTCTTAAGTGAGTGATAAGGTTCAAATATACAGAAGTGCTTTGTCTGCCACTATTTCTTAAATAAGTTTTACTACAACGAATATCTACATATTATTATTACATTAATATCGTATCCGGCCTATACAATTTAACTATACACTTGCTTGCTATATTATGTGTATAATGTATATAGAGCTATAGAGACACTGAGCAGACTGAGTTCGGCTTAATGAAATTATAAGTATTATCAATTCCATCGTCGGGCTGCAAAATTTCGTAATTACCATAAGCTAAGCGGATGATGATGGCACACATAAAACAAATCCAGCGATAAAAGGGATTAATAATGCTTTACTATAGTAACACTAAGGAACTAAAAAAGCCACAAACTTAACCTTAAGCCACAAATGAAGTTAGAAGCAATAAACTGAACATGTGTAGAGTCAAGGAGGTTGACAAGGTACAAATCTTTCGTAGTGACACCACTGCAATGCATAACATCCTAAACACCGATTCGTTACTTCTTAATTGGTGGTGGAAGACGGTCGACGACATTCTCGTTAAATAATTTACACAATATCCAACCATACGCTCATCGCCCTAACTTTACACTCCTATCCTTTCAATGTATAACGTAAATAAATAGGAATATAATGAGCTTTCCTTCTTGCTTATTGTTAGGAAATTACTTCACTATATATGTAACGGGACATTGGAAATAAGAATCCAGGGATAGCGTCTAACGAGAAAGTAAGTTACCTACCTACTTACTTTACATGCTGTATTTGCATGTCTCTCCTACACTCATCCTTTTAGAAGTTATAGGTATACAATATTATAAGGATTCTGCTTTCACAGGAAGAAACGCTCGTTAGTTGTTTTTACCCACTTGTCGTGCTATCACAATCCTCATTTTATGCTTGAGTGCATAGTCATACGACCTAAATCCTTAATCATTTCCAGTTAGTCCAACCGATGTACACATTTCACCTAAGGAGGGTATTCTGTTAATAAACAGGTATTATCGTAATCGTAAACGAATATAACACAGCATGGTGGAAAGTTGAGCTTGATAGAGGTTATACTTAAACGACGTCGCCAAAAAACCAAAAGTGAAGCCCCGCTAGGATCGACTATTGGTGCAGCTATATGTTTGCACTGATAATTTAACAATACGTGCATATCGGGAACGTTTTTCTAGTTTAAATATTGTTAAATATGTTCTTCATTATTTAAAAATAAGTTATTAATTATACTGAGTCCAATTGGGCTACCATATTGTGAGAATGGAAGTGATTATTAATAAATAATTCCCCCCCCCCTATTATAGGGTAATAGTGCATCAAAAATATACGGGTATTTAAAAAAGCAGGCTTTATGCAAATAATAATTGTTTTTGCAATATTAAACCTGAATGCAAAAACATAATTTTGCATTTTGACCTAATATTTAGCATGAAATGTGAAACATAGTAAGAAACTTACAATGGGTAAGCGTTAGATATCTTTATTACGTATGTAGGTAGTTTATACTGATACAAACTTAGGACACATTGCAATACCTCAAGCAGCTCAATGGTATATATACTATTTTGTTTGGATCCCTATTGCTTATTGTCGTTAGATATTTTATAGTAGTGTGTAATTTGTTTCCTTCTCTTTGTCCGTCTGTACTGAGCTATGGTGCTCTACCATGCACAACTTGCACCTAGAACAACAGAAAATGACAGCCAAGATTGAATAATTAACAATATACATGTTGGTTTCTAATGATGGTTTTCTATTATTGGTAGTAGGTATGTGTTGTTTAGAAAGGTTTATGTATTATTCTTACACTTGGCTGTTTGCTTAATTGTACAAGCAGTGTAGTAATTTTACAAAGCCCCAATTACTATTGTAGTGAACATGCATTTGTACTATAGACTTATTTGTATATTATATCATTTCCTTTACTTGCTTGTAATTTACATATTAGTGTGGATGTACGGTAAAGTATTCCTGCAAGAATATTTAAGTGCAACATCCACAAGTACAAAATAGGAATCTGGCTGCATGTGGTCACTGGTAAGTGTACTACATTGTATACGAGTCTCAAGCTTTTAAAATACTTGAATAATTAATGAGCGGCGGAAAGGAAGCATTTACGCCTGCATATGTATACCTATACCCAGCACATAATGTTACATAGTAGGTATGTAGGTATAGCGGTATATTGCTAAGTATTTAGAGTGATAAATTATAGCTGCGGACTATCTTGAGTTTAGCTTTCAATGACGATAACCAGGAGTTCTTATTTTATGTAGGGTATGATAGAAAGTGCTTGAAGGAGACCACTACGGTATAAACTATGTATATACAGATACACCATACACGGGTTAAGATGAATAGCACTAGGATTTTACTCATAGTGGATGTGTACAACACAATTATTAGTTTCGTATCTCGTCCGAGTTTGCCATTTATTATGGGAAGATATCTTGAAGTACATCACTATAAAGTATTTAACGTTCTTGTACTACACTTTCCTTCCAGCACTAAGCAATCAACGAGTCAACAGTGCTTTACAAAGTACAACAACAAACCCGCAAACCACAAAAGGGAAATGTAACTTTTGAGAGAGACGAGGCAGTGGAGAGAAGTGTAGTGAAGAAAAGGATGAGAAATGCTGTAGATCTTTGATATCATAATAATATTATTATTCCTCTAGCAAATATCATCAAGCATCCCTCTAACTCCCTACTTCAGTCCAGGAGCACCGGAGTGCCGAGTGATATTATTATTTTCAAGCAGCTATACACCATTCCTCAAAATTGCTCTTCCTCTTCAGATTCAAGTGGTCTGAGTAAGTTGTGCAAGTGGCATCATATCTTTATTGTAATTGCGTCTTAATTAGTATTTCTGTATTATTTATTGCTATCAAACCTTTGTGTGCTCATGAGACCACTCAATGTGATAATGCAGCCCTACGAGATGAGATGCACTTGTATAATAATTAGAATCGTGTGTAATTATGTCATTATTACAAAGGTATATATAACTTTATTATTATGGTGTGTTATTTTGTTAATATTTTGTATAATGCTAATTACACCAATAAATGTCACACGTGGTTGTACGCGTGACTTACTGTATTTATTTCCATTGAATAACCCTAACCCCTATAGTACAGCTTTAATGGAATACGTAAGAGTTGTTTTGTTAATTGTTAATTTTTAATGTTTAAAGTCGTATATTCTGGGATTGGAGTCACGTATCAGGAATCGTATTTCTTGAGCTTTGTTGTTTGTAAACAGTTGCCACTTTGTCTGCAAGTTCATGTTATTATTATGATATGCACACACGTAAAATGAAATGAGAAGGGCGCATCGTGTTCACGTGCACTCAGCAAAAAACGCCATATTTGTAGAAGAACCCACTTATATAATTTTCTTATAAATTGAAGTGGTCGAACAAGTATAGCGTTAGTAGTTTTATTACAAGTTCAAAGAAATAACAGTGTTGTACATTTTAAATACCAACTTCACTGGAAAGTAAAGCGAGAGAGAGAGTGCATGGGAGTTAGGCTAATAAATAAACATATGGAGTAGAGAAGAAACAAGCCATCACATCAGGTAAGCGGAAATGTCCATTTGGTTAATGAAACGAAAAGGAGATCGAACGTTAAAGAAAATTGAAGGCGAATAGAGACAAGGAAAGCGTTAGTCTTGTTAGTAGTTTTTGTATTGTGTGTAAACTGGAACCAGCTTGGTCTTGACTTCAATGTTCAATGTAGCTTACTCACTTATACTTAGGATATACACTATACAACAGCTCAGTGTAATATATTCACATGCAACGATACAGACAGACACAACAGAGATATTCTTAAAATTTTCAACCCTTAAAATTTACGCGTGGAGTAAAAAATGACAATTTTTTGCTCTTGTATACAGGATGAGACTTTAGTTCTGTTTACTATAAAACACACACCAACTCGTACATACATATACAGATATAATAATACACTTTCATGTTTTAATGTTGAAGCTACTTACTAAATACAAAGAACGTAACAGTATGTTATAAAGCCGAGAATACGTCTCAGTAAGAAAAGGATGTTACAATTCGCTATACCTTCCCTATAGACATAGACATGTATTCATTTAATACTGTGGGATTATGGCTTCTGCATCATATATCCATATGACGACTTTATTTCTCAACTCTACACATGTGAACTGCACTATAGATGCAAGATGTGCATAGAGTCTAGCATACTACTATTTATTTAGTAGTAGAGTAACTCCACTTCCGGTTTTTTCTACTTTGCGTAAAAACCTAAGTGTATACAACTTCGGTTTTTACCATTATATAAGTAGATACATAATATAAGACGACACAGTCAAAGCAAGTGAGAGAGACGGCTCGGCTGCTTGTGGGACTCTATGGATGGAGTGTAATACCACTACGGTGAGACTTGAGACTCACGAGTGAGTGTCTACAATACAAGTGCGACGGTATTGAAAGTCTGTTTTTACACACAGTTAAGAAAAGACTTAGGGCAACTACATACTAATACTACTATTACTTGCTTTGAATTATGATACACCATTTTCGATTTTTGTTTTAGTGGAGTAATCCGTGTGACCCTTTTATGCTACTTCTCCCGAATATATAGACACTCATTTATTAAAAGAAAGAAGTTAACACTTTGAGAGTTTAATACAAGAAATTATATCGTGTGTGTGAGAGAGTGCAGCGTTAGTAATTGTGTTTTAACTATTTTTTCTCTCGCCTGCAACCTTGCGTTGTTTTGCTACTACTTACTACTACTTTATTCTAGTAGTTAATTTCCTCTTTACACACACTCACCTGCATCTACCTGCTCTTTCTTGCCTTCGCTTTTATTATCCTGTATTTTTATGCTGACGTAAATATTTAGTATTGTTGGGTTTAGTATAAATACTGCATTATGCGCGTCCATGCTGTTACTTCGTGAAAATTGGCTACTTGCTATAAGAAGAACATTAATATTTATAACTTTTTTGCCTGTGTGTAAGTTACACAATCAAGGGGCAAAAAACATGTGGTGGTATAATATGAGACTGTAACTCGTAAATGTAGGTGAGCTGTAGCTGTTGAAGGATTTATTAACTGGATCATGTCACATTACGTACATAATAGAAATGTAAGAAACGGTTGTTGTTGTTGTTGATCCGAGGGAACCCCCAATTTAAATTTATTTATTTTTACTCCAACTAATGAACAGGTGTATAGGCTCATTTACTGTGCATTAGCAAATTGCAGTGAATCACCTTGTCTAATCAATTCTCTAAATTGGGTCAGCATTGTTCTTTTAACCTGAAAATTTCTTGAGAGAATGTAAACAATTTAATCAGATAAAGTCAAATTTTGGTGTGACTTAATTTACGAGAAAAGCAAAAAATGTTTCATTAATTATTAAAATAAATGAGAGGATGCACTTAGAAATTTCTACTAATCATTTCTTTAAATCTTAATTTGCACCTAATTTGAACACACAATGGTTAACATGTATATCACTTCGTGTAGGGTCTCGTTTACTCTGAATGAAATTATATTCGTCTTAATTTACAATTACATGCCAAACTCAACTGTGATAAAAATTACACGCTAAATTGCAATACCAACAAAATGTATGAGTCTATATGTTTTCTATGTACATTTTCATTGTAACATTTCTAAATAAAAATTCAGTGCAATACACTTTAAATTTCAATTTGCACCTATTTTGAAAATTTGACCACACTATGGCTCATATTATATCTCACTTCGTGTAGGGTCTCGTTTACTCTGAATAAAAATACACTCATTCTAATTCCCAATTACCAAACCCACTTGTAATAAAAATTACACACTAAATTGTAATATCAATTTGTTGTATGTGGGTCCATTCCACAGTTTTTCTAAGAAACATTTTCATTGTAACATTTCTATATAAAAATTCATTGTATATTCATATAACATAATGATGATTGTCAAACTAGAACTAGTAAATTTTTATTCAGGAAACATATGATAGGTATATGTTAGTATACCGAAGAAGAAAAGGAGAGCAACATCTTTTAAATTACCTTAGAGACCCTAGAAATAGAAATTGAATGCAAAAGGTCATTAGTACGAGCAAACAGTCTCCAGAGGAGATTAGGCAACTGGATATTACCAGAGTGTTATTTGTTTTGTTTTTATAAGCTGGTGATATCTGATGAAACACGTTTTATGAGCCAATTGCCACTTCACATAATCTGACTCAAAGCAGAATTATTTGGTTCTACTGGAAAGAGGAAATCGGGGCAGCAAAATGTATATTGTATAGCGTAGTTTCATAAATCTTCTAAACTTTTTTTTCGTTGTTGTTAATTGATCATTGAAGCAGTATTAACTAATTAACTAACGGAATTCCCAAGAGCAGCTAAAAAATCCGCTCTGTATTAGTTAGTTGACTGAGCATACAGATATTGAATTAGCTGCTGTTAGACACTTCCGTCAACACTTTCTTTTTAATTAATGATACTCAAGCACGCAGTTTAATACGTGTATTGTCGTTGTCTCCCCTTGCAACGTTGACTCAGTAACTCAGTACAACACTATTCCACAGGTATGTTTTGTAGGCATCAGTACAAAGCATCCAGTGAGTATCAACAACAATTTTTGTGAAAGCAAAGTAAATTTCGTCTGTCTGTATATACAGACTAACTACTATAATGGTACACCTGTAGTGTGCAATGTTGTTTTCAGCAGCCAGACATAATTATATAGAATTTTCCTTTGTCGGTGAAAGTTCTTTTTACGGGAAATGTAGAAGAAGCATTGACGCAAACACATACTGAGACGCAATAAAATTTCGCGACCTTGGAAGCACATTGTGCACAACGTGACTTCATTTATTATTTGTATATATATGTATGTCTGTTCATGCAGCTATACGATTTGGCCTTTGGCCTTTACAATCGTTTTTATAAATATTAGTGCAGCAGTGCAATCACTCACACACTATTTTAATTACCGTAACCCAATTACGCTTTAATTAACCAGACTCCACTTTACATTCGTAATTTTAATCTTTTTGTGGATTCACCTTGCATTAATTTGTGGTCTTTCTACTTAAATTTTCAGTTAGCTGCAGAAATCATAGATACACATTTATTTAATTTCAAATGCCCTTCATTCGTTTCTGAGCTTTTTCTAGGCAAAAACCAAATCTGTAGGCAAAATTAACAGTCATACATTTTGTAACGCAATACAATTTTACCTAATGTTTAATCAAGCAGAAAGTATAAGTGTACTTCTGGAAATTGAAGTGTTTAATTAAAAACAAATACGAACAAAAGATAAAATTCACGGAATTTGCATTGTAATAAATACACCTTATTATACTAATGAGCTTTGTAATTGCAATTCTTCCTGTGTAAAATAATATACACAAGCAAAGATCGTCTGTTTGATTGCTTATCAACGAAAAACGTCGTTCCAGTAATTATATGAAAGGTGACCTAAAAACAATAAAGTTCGATGATAAAAGGAAATAATAAACTTTCGAGTAGCAATTATTGCTACTTGTACAAAATTTCTAAGAATTGTTATACAATTATTGTATATCTAACACAACAATATATAGAGATAACGTAGTAGTGCAAAATACAGTACATATATCGAAAATGTAAAATTGTAAGCTTGAATAATTTAACCTTTGCCTTTAATGAAGTGTAACAATAGTTTCTAAAGACTTTACATAAAGAGCAACTCACAAAGTGAAAATTTCTTTGAAGTTTGTCTAATGGTTCCATTGGAAATGATAGTAGTCATGATATGATAGTTGTGCCAAGTACATATAATCATGTTTACTCTTTCTGGAGTGCATCCTGCTTCCGTGTACAACACTTTTAGTATTCAATGCCAAAAGCCAAAAGATGACTTATGAATCATCCTCTATGGTTGTATACATCTGGAAAACATAATACTATATTATATGATTGAATATCACACAGAATATTTCTCCTGCTTGGAAAGATTGGAGAGATTTGTAGTAAATATGTATATATAATATACTTGTATGTAGTTAGTTTCCCATTTACTCTTTATAAAGGAACAGATGTAAAATGAGAGCAGAAATACACAGATAACTTGAAGGTAGAGAAATATTGGGAAAATGGCATTAAATTTATCAGCAGATTCAATCTAATTATTTTACAGACATACGAATTTTTCTTTTTAACTAAAACTTTAAGCGCCACTCAAAAAAGGGAAATATACATATGAAAAAGTGAAAGCCGTATAAATGGCTTACTATAAAATTATTTTATTGCCGTGATAACAGAAAATAAATTATTTGTCAAACTACCTATTGTGGTGCATACAACGATTGTTGGTTTCTTTTGCTGTATTGTTAGAAGACGGAAAATTCAGAAGAAAGTATTTTGAAGCTACTTCACGATTTAGCATAAAAACCCCTATTAAGTCACTCAGAATTTACAGTTGCCACAAATCTTGTCATTCGTGCATGTAATGTTAAGCAGGCCATAGAATATATTATAGAAGAGTTTATTTTAAGCAAAAAGTAAATCCGCTACAAAGCACTTTACACCAGTTTCTACTAAAAAATTCAACTGTCATAAAATAGACAACAATAATGAACAACGAATATACCTAATTACTCTTTACAAAGAAACTGCATGAACAAAATGGGATAGAGATTTACCCCAGACAGTTTAAGACATCATGCAGCCCGTTTCGTTTTTCTTATAAAATTAAAATTTCAAAACTTATAATTTTATGCCGTCTAATAAACAATTTAAAATTGTAATGCGCAGTACATTGCTAAAAGTGTCGTCGTATTTAATTATGAGTAAATTTAGAAACTACTACTAAGTGGTATGTCCTTCTGATAATAGGAATTAATACAACGCACTAATAAATATATTAGGAGACTGACGCATGTATACTATGAGCTAACTATGAGCTATAGAATAGAATCTGGTTGAGTTGTTTAATAATAAGGAAACTTCTGGTGATATGCGAAGGAGAAAATTAATTTTGAATGACATTGGAAAAGAAAGACGTAAATTAAATCAGAGTAGATCAAAAGTTTCCCGTACACTTGAAAGTCAGTGGTGATCCATTTATGTTAATTCAATTTTTCTTGATTCTGCACTTGTTTCAGTGTGCAGTACTGAAAGAACTTCATCTGTGCGTGCATTGTGTGCCATCGCGTCTTCTCTGATCTTTTTTCACAGTCTCTAATTCAGTTCACGTTCTTGGTCGTCATCCACTCACTCGGCTACTACACTTTTCAGCCTTAGCCTGGATGTGTGTACAATGGTGAGACTGGAGTACTCTGAGCAGTAATAATAATAGTAATAGACAAAGTAGTAGTTAAGCTGATTGCAATGTAGCGAGATGTTACGGAATAGCAGGAAGTGCACAGCAAATACTCGTCGCAGCATTGGAGACTGAGATGGAGAGTGTGGGTGAGTGAGACAAAATGGATTCCCAGTCAAGAGCCACTCTGGAAATCTTGAGCGTCTCAATACTTCACCAGCTTTACAAAAGTAACCAGAACCAGCACTTTGCAACTAGTAGACTCCGACTCTCTTCAATCTCTCCATCCACCACCATATACACATACAACTGTATCACCAAACATTTTCTGTCAACCATTCATTTCCAAGTAGCCCATTCAGACCTCTTATTACTACCACTCCGGCTGCACTGCACAATCATATATACATTTATGCATACATAATGTGCATGTTACAATGCATTATATAACCAACGCTTTTATGAGTGAGACACACAAAAATCTGGATAACTAAATATAGTCAAGTCAACTCGTGCCAGTATATAGTGCAGTGCAATGTGCAGTGTGGAGCTATAATGGGAGGATTGTATGTGATGCGCTAATGGCCATGATAGAAACTCGTCTATTTATTAGTCTGCATGAAGTATCCAACAGTTGATTCCTTGAAGTAGGCACTTAACTATTCTCCGTCTTTTTTTCTTGACTACAACAATCGAATGAATGAATAATCTCTTTCATCCCTCACTACTGTCATTTATATTCTTTATAATTGACCTTCTTGATTGACGCATTCATGTAATTAGTCGCATTCAAGTCAACACGCTTCAATTCCCTGCCTTTCCGCGTGTACTCAACTCTGTACTACAGAGTCTGTAGTGCTCTCGTCTCACTTATATCACTCTTTGCTCACCAACTATCTTTATGTCCTTTGCTCGACAATGTAATATACTAATCTAATTCTAATCTTCTAATGTAACATAGAATAAAGGGTTTTTTAGCGTTGATGAATTTAAAATTCATTTTAAGTGCTTGTATTAAGAGTAGTAACACTATTGTGTTTTTATGTTTAAATGTCATCTATTTCGTCGATGTATTTCTGGGTAATCATAATAGTATTTATAAAATATTTTATGCAATTTTTATGCAATATTTTGGTAATACTACTCTTAAAAAATTATTCCATTTCCAAAGCTATACTATGTAATGTATTGTACTCTTGCCTCGTGGGAAATGATATTGCAAGTCACAAATTTTATATGTCCAATGTTAAAATGGTCGACTATGTAATAATATTAAAAATATCTAATGCATTTATGGAAACTAATGATTGTATCTTTCAGGTACGTAGGAAGGAAGTAAATGAATAATACTGAAAGTAATGTGAACGTTAGCATTATGAATAGTACACTTATCACTAGTATCATGGTAGCATTTTATCCTGTAATTACTTGCATTTATTAAAGTGTTTTCTACAATGCATTGTTTATTATATTACACTTTTGCTTATTTAATTTTTTGAAATATGACATCCTATTTTGAAAATTAAACATCTGAAAAATATAAAGATATTAGCTTGATTACCATGAGTTGAAAAGTATTAAAATCTAATTAAATCCATATTATACAAATTGAAATATTACTACAGGGGCAGATTGTTTCAGAAAACTCCGAAGAGACATGTTGAAAAAATAATTAAAATGCATTTTAATTTTGCGAAGTACTTTAACTTAGTGCAATGATTGCACAAAGAGGTATTAAATAGTTCAATAGTTCGGTTTTATTCACGTGTCAATCATAGCCATTTGCATTATGTTGCCGTATATAAAATAAATCACTTACGAAATATACGGATGGGCTAATTATATTTGCACCAAGTATTCGACTTTTATGTAATTTATTCCAATTGCTATTTGAGTGGGAACTTTACTCTCTTTTGTTTTGCTGGACTAGCTGCACCAATTCAATTTGGAAAAGCTTCTGTCGTACATCCATTACTTGTAATAACATTACATCCTTTCGGTAATGTGTTCTGCATTAATTGGCATAATGTAGTTAATACACACACATCTACTACACATTCACATGATGGTGCTGGAAAGGGAAATGTAATGGAAAGGCGAATATTATGTAGGGAGTTTGGAGAACTTGATCTTACAAATGCAACTCCAGTGCAATAAATTAAGGTAAATTTAGTGAGTTATTTCTGATGAATTGGAGATTTACCCCTGCTCTTTAGTTCACCATGCAGTGTGTAGACAATTTTACATTCTATATATGCACCTAACGACTGCGTGTGTGCATATCAGATAAATAATTCTTCTTTAGTATGTAATGTACCTACTCCACACACACTTATAGGAACATACAGAAAATTACTTGAGTAACATCGTGCATTTTAGATTCAAAATAAATCTTAATGATGTCAGAATATATCGCAGTGTAAATATCTCAATAGCCGTTAGAAAATGTCAGTCTATACTCACAAACCAGTATCCTATAGGTACCTACCTTTTATGTCCCACAATTTTCTGATTATAAATGCAAAAGGTAAAGACCGACGGTATAATCCAGCAATTTTAATGCTACTAAGATGATAAAAGTACACTTTAAAAAGAAAACCAATTTCACATAGCCTGTAAGTAGGTGCATATATTAGGTTACACTGCTATACTAATTGCAATGAGTAAAAAATATTATCCATGTAAAGTTATTATGTAATGTATGTAATAACAAATTTATTTATTTTTAAGTACCTAAATTGACAAAACTGCTATTACAGAATTAAAATCCTACTCAAACGAATGTTCTATTACATGCTTTACCGTGTTCTCAATAACAACTTATATTCTGAAAAATTGATTATAAATTAAAAAAATAATTTAACCATATAATAAGGGTACCTATATAAAACCCCAGCAAGTAATCAAAAAATTAAGCAATTATTCCGATTGTTTTTTAGAGTATGAATGCCAGATTAGTTTTTAACGGTAAAGCATAACGATCAATGGAAATTTAGTCGTACAATTAGAATATAATTCTATTATGATCGATTTTTTATTTCTATGTTGTTCATAACTCATCTTTCAGAGGACTCATTTCCTATATTAAGCGTTTCCGTCTTAATCACAAAGGCTTAAATCCATTATAGATTGTATATCCTTTGTAACGAAGTGAGATAATTATTCGGAAACATTGTGTATTTAACTCTTCCATTGTATGCAAATTAAGCTAACAATAATGAAAATGGTACTCAAAAGTTTAAAAGCGTAGTATTGTGAGGAAATATAGTAGCTCTACTAGAATGAAAGTTATAATGAAATTGGAATTGAAACGGATGGATGGATGAGTAGGGAATGAAAAGAATGTTTTCAATGATAGCATAAGCAACTTTGTTGGGGTAAGAAAAAGGTAGCGTGGATACAAAAGACTACTTGCATATAGCAGTGTGCACGGTAGTAGGTACTTTACGTCTTTACTTGTGTTGTAGTTCTGGAACTTGTGCTGCTGTGTGACTGTGACTGTGAGAGAAGTTGGTGTGCGTAGGGAGCCAAGCCGAGCCAGGAGTTTACATTCTACATGCATTTTCCGAGCACTTCGCGCTTTTATGCTTTATACCATACGATTAAATAGCTTTATATAGTGTTCTCTTATAACACACGCACTCTATGGTCCTGTTCCTATACACACATACAAATATACACGCAACGGCAGACATAGTGGAAGTCTGGGAGTATTATTGTTGGTGGTTGTTGAGAGAGAAGTATGTATGTGTTTCAAGAACGGATCTGCCGTGTCCATGATGTGATGGGTTTACGTTAGCAGCCTTCTGTGGGTTAAGAATCAAAAGAGACCCTTTTACTTGTGTTGTGCCATAACATCCTACTCCTATGACTCTGTAGTGTATATGCTACATAGTATTTCAACTCTCTTCCACTTCGCACCGCCGCCGCCGTTGCCGCTTGGCCCGTCTCACTTCATGTCATATCCCTATACATACCTACCTCACTATAACGTATACCCCGACTAAAGTAATCGTGACGAGAAAGAGAGCAAGAGCAAAGCAACGCAGTGTCTACCCCTAAAGTATATTATTTTATACTAAGACCAGCAACACACATTCGACTACAACACCACCAACACTCCTCCTATACTACCCTTCTTCATCCTATCTATCTGTCATCCTACATGGCCAAATCATGAAAATCCCAACCGAGACTTGGAAATTTCGGGAATTCACCAAGTCACTTCACTACGTAGGGGATAAGCACACTGCCTACGTATATACAAACATTGTAAACACATAGGTACTCCTATAAGGACCACAGTATACATATCACATGTACCTTTTGTATATCTCTCTATGTGTGTTCTGTAGCCACTCGTTATGTCGTCCTGTCTAGAACCGCCTGCGTGTGATGGGAACAAAGTGGAGAACAGAGTGTTATGTAACATGGTATAGGAGATGAAGGTATAGCTAAGAAAATCATATTACACGGGAAATAATACTTTTACTTTTACTATGTGTTGTGTGTATGTATATAGTAGTAAAAGCAGACGTAGTAGTAGTGGTCGTAGTATTCGTAGTAGTAGTAGAAATGCGTCCCTCACTTTCCCCGACTTCAAGTCCCAACAGGGCCATTGCCATTTCTCCCTTTTCTCAGTCAGCTTTCCAAGTTGCACGTGGCGCATCGTTGCCGCGGTTCTTTCTTTAGCGACTACTACTACTACTACTACTACAGTTCTTGTTGTTGAACGGGTATTCATACGACGAGCATTGCTCTATGTCTCCATGTAGTACAACTGAAGAGAATTCTCATCCATCCATGCTACCAAGATATGTCTGTTAGAGCCAACTAAACCACTAATAAAAGACGAAAGAGACCCGTTATTTTATTCTACACTGTTTTCCTCAACCATTTTCTCATGCTTCTCTTCCTCAATTCATTCTACACACTTCCATGTGCACATCTAACTCTATGCAGTAGAAACAATATACATCTTTGCATATTGACACTCCAACGGGTTCAATGGCTATGGCTACACCGCCAAAATTATGTGGTATTCAGTGAAAAACCCATTTCTCTCCGCCTGCGTCATCTTCCCATGGTCCTATTATGATGTGTATACCAAAACTGAGAATATCAGTGATACAGATAATTGCCAGCGTATAATAATAATAATAATAATTCGAGTGCCAGATTAGCAATAAATGTAGATATAATATTATATAACATTTCATTCATTAGACCTTGAACTTTCAGTATTGGTATGCAGGTGAATATTATATAATTGAATACTCAAGGTCAAATTGTAATATAATTGCTTGAGCAGACAAAAATGTATCTTGAGACGAAGATGATTGACGAAGATAAATTACAAATTAATTCAATGCATTTACCTAATTGAAAATTCGAAAATAGAAAAATTGTTGAATTAGTAATCAATGTGAGTTGCAGATAGAACAACAGAATAGAAATATTATTAGACTATGAAATGCTTTTTTTAATTTTAAGATGCAGAGTGACCAATGCAAATATACTAGCCAAAAGCCATAACAGATTTGAAATGTATAATAACACGATTAGATTTTAGAAAGAATTGTATTTGGCATTAATTATCTTTTGCATTAACGAGTGCATAGGAATTTATTTTTAGTTCGTGGCTATATATATGCAAATGGAAAGAATGCAGAGAGAACGAGTATAAACTGAAAAATGGTAGTGTTTAGGATGCAACGCTAGGAATTGGCTCATAAGGTCGTTTGTTAAGTTATTTATGAATGAAGCTCCATTCATACAAATCTATGCTTCAGCAACAAGGAGCCTTGTGGTTTATTTTTTTAATGTGCTGTGAGACAACAACACATGTCATTTCTAATAATATTATTGTCTCATGTAAATGAGCTCTGTATATTCGTGTCTGTTTGTTATTTTCCTTCTGTTGCTGTCTGAGATGGTGCAATGGGTCCGTGGTGGCTGAGTCTGGTAATAATCACTTATTCAGCAGTGTTTGGTAACAAAGAGTTATTTGCTATGTTACAAAGGAGGTACAAAGTAGTTAGTTGGAGGCAAGGTATTTAAGTGGACCAAATGACTTCTCCGACTGCGATTAGTAGTTGTGTATTGTACATTATGCAAATCTGTGAGGGCAGCAGAGTTGACACGCTCAAAATATTTGTATGATGGCCAAATCTAACGCACATGGTGTAAAATGGTTCCAAAGTCTAGAAGCGAGTGAACCAGAGAAAACCAGATTGAACTGGCCTTAAGCTCTCAACTGCATTAGCCAACAGTTTAAGAAGTAATGAAACCAAATTGGTACTTCACAGTCTTTATGTCTATGACCCAGGTCTTTCGAGAACCAAATTGCCAATGAATGTTCGTATTACCCAACACTCTACAGTCTACAATCTTCAACTTTCCACCTTCCCTTACACTACTTTACCACCTAGACCCATTAAAATTGTTCTCCATTCAAGTCTAACTGCGCATTCTAAATCTTACTTTATTTCTAACAATGTAAGATCCAGTTGTACTTATAAAATATTTTCTGCCATAGTATACAATCATATTTGCCATTATTAATTCTTACATAGGTAGTTTTATTACCAAACAATGCCTCAAAATCTCCTCTTTACTCTAACATAGTAATATTATGTGTTTCACCAAACGCTTTAATAATTAGTATAGTTTCTTTATATTTATTATTTTATGATTTATATTAATATATCCCATCAGAAAATAAAAAATTGCTACAAGTACAGCACACTATATAGACACACCACGTGTGCATTTCCTATAATATGTTCCCATGATGAACACATTCACAATTTTATGACTATTAAACCTAATGGTTCTGTTTATCTCTTACATTTATAATTCCAGTAGCTGAAAACCGGCAGTACTACAAAGACATTATTCTATAATATCTCAAGTTTTCTAACGGAGCGATTTAGGAAGCCAAGTGTAAATTTTTGTTGACAAAGATAAATACAGAGTACGCATACATAGTAAATAAAACACGCATATAAATACAATTGGGGAACACGTATGAAGAAAGTAAGAGTATGATATATGATGGCTTTATGACAAGTGGAAACATCAACTTGAGCAGGCAGAAATACTGTCACAATGCTATACGTTACATTTGATTGTGAATTATTAGTATGTAAATGGAAAGTTGAAAGTAAACCACATTCGGTAAGTTTTCAATGTAGGGTGTGCATGTGTTATGTGCAGAGTCCGGAAAAGCAGGCAAACGCATGTTCATCTCTCTTGATCCTAGGATATGCACAGTCGGGATCTTGGCGTTTCAGACCATAAAAAGCTTAAATACGAAGTCTTATTTTGCATGTTTTTGCATATTTTCAACTTTTTGGTTTTTAGTGCATATTTCGGCATTTTTAACCTTTTAGTGCTTATTTTGCCCATTATAAGCTTATTAAAGCATATTGTTAGGAAATTTTATTACATATTTAAGCGAAAATAGCGTTAATGGGATAGTCATTTTTAATTTTAGATTAGGTGATATATCAGTCCTTTTAATAACAAAAAGATTAAACCTGTCTTGCATAATTTCTACGATTTGATATATACACCACACTTGGCGCAGTGGTCGCAAGTGTATCAGCACGTAAATATTAAATATGATCCGATAATTTGTAAATTGGCAGTAGATCTTAAACAATTGACAAATTATCGCTACTTCTCAAGTACTTTTCAAGTCTTCTTCTAGGTGCCTTCTTGTAGGTGAAATAAAAAAGCAACTGCACATCATTTAGAATAAGGCATCAATTATCAAATAGAGCTTTCTAATTGAAGTTGTAACTTGTAAGCATATTGCATAAGCTCATATTCAGTTGATTTTATGAGTTTTGATTTTAACGTGTACTATTTAGGAGATTTTGTTGTTTTTATGCATATTTTGGGTGATTTTTTAGTGCATATTTAGGCGATTTTATGGTTTTTAGCGCATATTTAGGTAACTTTTAGTGCATATTTGAGTGCATATTTCGGCGATTTTTAGAGCTTATTTGCATGCTTAGATCTCACTTTTCGGTGCCTGCTTTTCCGGACTCTGGTTATGTGTCTATCTGTCTATATTATGTGTTTGCTCTTTGACTGCATCTTTGACTAGTGCTCTTTCCTGTTGTCATTTGATCACTTGAGACGATGCGTACACACACACTGTGTATTTTCTTCCCTCTTAACCTATCCCATAAACATTGCCGTCAAACATTTGTATTGATTGAGTGATGTGTAGTGTGTATACAGTGAAAGTGTAGCTGTAAGTATAAAAATATTATTCAAGCGGTACAATTACAAATGCATAATATATATTCTCTGTGTATCACTATACGTTGAATCCAAGGTTGCATTGAGGGGTTGGCAAAGGAGGCAATTGCCCCTCCCAATTTTTGAAAATTACACTAGAAACATTTAAGAACTTTTTGCTCAAAAGGCCGTTATTTTGACTTATCTTAACTATTGGAACCGCCGAAATGGAATCTTAGATACGGCTTTGGTAGAATCTCCAGAAATACTAACAAGAAAAAGGCAGAGTTATATACCATATTGAAATGCCTCATTTAATGGTCAAGTTAAAAAAAGTAATTTTACATTATAATACAAGAGTAATTATTTATTGGCTCCCTTAAAAGTGAATGACATAATTGTAATCAATAACGCAACAAAATTATTAATTCAGAAGCTATTGTAAATTATTACAATTAAAAAATAGGTAGAAAAAATTATTAATACTTTTACTCCTCAGGTTAAAGAACAGAAATATATTTACTTCTAGAATGTTTGCAACAAAAATCGTTGTACTTTAGTACCAAAAACTTTACCTAATTCTTCCACTTTTAAAACATTGGTATTTTATTTATCAATTTTGATGAAATATCTTAAAACTCAGATATATACATACACATGGGACAGGTTAGACAAGGTACTATTCTAATTTTTAAATTCCCTTTGAGTTTTCATGCTTCACATTTTTACGCTACTGTTTTTCACGTTTGTAATTTATTGTAATTTATAATTACCATTATGCGTTATAGTGTTTCTGTGTGGAGATTTTTTAAGATTATTTACTTGCATCCAATACAACATTACAATGCTAACTGAATAATGAAAAAATATGCTTTTGTTTTACTGACGATTTACTTTATTCTATCTTAGCTTTAAATATAATCCAGGTTTGAAGATACACACAGCATCACATCATGACTTATTAATGAATCAAAATTGGATGTGTCCTTTCTCTTTCTCAAGTATGTAGACAGCCTTTGTATAGAGAAATTGCGTATCCATTCGCATCTAAACAATCTTTTGTAATCTTAAGGTATGGTTTCGGCTTTGAGATGAATTTCGTCATAAACAGCGCATGCATCATTTTCAGTTACTATTTTCAGTTCACCATTCTTCCACGTATACTACTATGTCTTTTGAAAATATAATAAATATAATAATTGTGAAATTAAATGTCAATACATGATTCAAAAATTGAAATTAAAACCTTTTGTAATATTTTGGAATTCAAAAGACATAAGACGGTATATCAATATTCAGTTTTGTCAGGCTGGATAGCTGACTTTTGGTTGTTATTTGTCGTCAACCTCCCCTTAAAGCGTGGGTGCACGACGTGTACAAATTTTGTTTCTGTCTCACTCAGTCTGTATCTTTGTATGAGATACAAGAGTAGTTTGTATAGAAATGTGTTGGCAATATTGCTATATAAGTGTAGGTACATATTATACTTATATATATATATATATACATGTGTGTAAATGTACAGTGTGCACTGGGAAACAATTAGGCAGAATGTAGCCTTCTATTTGAGAGCAGTGAGTAGCTGCAAGTATAATTTGCGAAAAAGCAAGACCATGTTCCATAAAACTATGGTTGTGGATGTCCCTATAGGTAGATATAAAGACATAGTGTAGAGATCCAGTGGTGGCGTATGTGTATATTATGTGTAAAAGTATAAGAGGAATTGGAAGGGAAACCAGCCGTTGCATCGTCAGAATTTTTAGGACGATGATACAATAATAGAATAGAATGTTGCTGTCTGCAACACTTTTTGACTTATCTGTCGTCTCGTCTTGTCTCACTCAGTCTCTTTTCGCCTCCTTCCCTTTCTGGCATGAAAAAGTAAAAAGCTTAGTTGGTATGAACAATGAATACCTACCAGCACAATCATAGCACACAGAGGATCTATATATAACAATATTATGTCTCGACAATACATACTTATATGCTTTGTATAGACAAACTGATGTGAACAACTACTTTGTACTAACTACTAACTGTATTAGTGGCTACTACTTCTATGTAGCACAAACTTCAAAAAACAGCGTGGATACAACAACTATTACCACTACGCTTTTTACTTATTTGACATTCTTTACGTATCCTCTTCCAACATACAATATACATTCTAAATGTTGCTCTTCGTATTATTAGTAGAGCTGCATGGTATTTACGTCTATAGCAAGTACATACATAGCACAATGTACAAAGTGTAGCACCTATATACTATACAGTATAGTGGTGTGGTGTGTGTATGATCCGAATTTCAAAAACAACAAGGTAGTTGGTTAGATTGTGTATATTGTGGATATATATATGCTGTGATGCAGACACTAGACACTCTCCATCAGATCCAGACATAGTGGGCATGGACGCTTTAACTTTTGACGACAGTGCTATGCGCTAGAGAAGCCGTGAGTACATCACATACACACAGATATAGAAAAGATAATTCGGAGTCTGTGTTCTATGTGTGTAGCTTTTGTAGCTTTTGTAGTGCTGGGCAAAGAATTCTTTTACTATTCATGTCATGACACGGGAGGGCAAGATCCGCTGCTCGCCTTCCAAACCTTATTTTCTCTACTGGCGGAGGTATATATGAAATGTACACTAATATACATCTAGATAAGTGGAGAGAAACAAAGACGATGGAATCACGTTAAATGAAAGTGAGACTACTGGATTCGACTGGCTCATTGGTTGGATGAGCTCAAAGTGAAAGAAGAAAAAAGGGGAAACGCCGTCAGCTATATGCAGACTATAAGTGTTCGACTTTATGAAGCGTTATTATTAAATTAAGGATTTAAAGTTTTAAGTAAAATGGCAGAATTCCAACTTTCTCTCTTTTACTCAACTCCGCTCCAGCTTTCCTTCTCACCACCACCTCCTATACACATACACTCTATAAAATACACAATGTCTTAATACAGCACGAGATTCTATTACACAAGAAATGGTATAAGGATTGAACTAAATTATATACATATACATACAGTGTATATAAATTGTCTGAGTACATAACCTTGTATATTCCTCGGTTATATAGTAGTGAAGTATTCACATTGAGAAAGTTGTCTGTACAAGTACATTCATTCAATTAGGTAATATTGAATAGCTGTAGCTCGCAGTAAGTGCATGATGTGTACACAAGAAGAGTTGCAAGAGTACCTCCATGGAAAGATGGAGGAGCTTGATGGCGATGGTCTAATTTTACATTCGTAGTGCATGGACACAATTCATTATGAATTCTGATGCCATATTATTGTATAGGTACTTAACATACACATTTTTGAATCAAGTGCCTACCTTTTACTACAGAGTTGCTCATTAGAAAGAACACGTGCACTGTACAGCAACGCACACGTAGTTTTCTATGTATAGCCCTTTAGCAGTATATTCAACACTCACTCAATCCGTAAAATTATATATTCACATGCATACCTATGAGAATTATGCGAACAGTATTCAATTATTTCTTGTTGGGTAGTTTCTATATGCATAAGAAGTGCTTTGTATGTGATTGTGTGGAGGAAATGAGTCTATATTCACAGTCTGGACTAGTGCTATTATTGCTCTTGCTATGTGAATTCGCCAAGATTTTCTTGAGAATCTCATTGTGAGATGAGTTCTGCAAATGTCGATTTCAATGGCACTTGAGCAAAGTTGAACTACCTACTTTGAGAAAGTGGTGAGTGGAGCTTTGTCTCACCACCCTTTTCCTTTGTCGTGGCCTATTTGTTTTATCTTCCTATCTTTCCCATTTCCTGGCTACTAGATTTAAATCTAATATTCGATTCACAACTTTGCCCACCCTTGTTCTCACTCACAATAGTAATGCTTTAAACAGCCCATCACTTAATTTAGACCATTTAACACTCAAGTGTAGAAACCATTGAAAATATTTTATTTTTCATCAAATAGCTTGGCTTTTCTATAAGCACTTTATTTATACCATTTATAATAGCAAATATAATAATTCGCTACCTACTTTAAAATGAAATATAAAAATTGCATTTATAGCAATCTTGTTCAATTCCAAAACATACTTGTCGAACAGTTAGTTCTAACAGCACAACAAATTTAGAAGGATAATATTCACGATATTAATAAAGAACTAAGTAAGGATTACATGAGTATTAAGTAAGGATAAAGTACTAATTGTAAGTGGATATTTTAGTCTTTGACAACCAAATTGTACAGGATAATATAAAATAGATCCTATACAATCTTTTGTAAAATCAGAGAATCAAACTACTGTAATCCATTCGGGAAAATTTGACAATTATACTTTCTTCAACAAGCAATTCCAGATGTATGTAATCTTTACAAATTAAAGCATATAGAAATAGTCGGATTATTTATTGCAGCATTAGAGCACTACCTCTCTGTTTGAAATTTTTAAAAAGAGGTTTCTTCGAAGACATCTGATAGTGAAGAAGCATTGTCGACGATAAAAGGATCCATTTAAATTTTAAATGACCATGTTACATCATTCAAAATGACCATATTGAAATTTATAATATTTAAATTTGTGTCATATTTTATGTACCTACAATCAATCCCAAAAACCACCAACAAAGTTTAACTTTATTAATTATGCTGAATCTGTTTGGTTCGGTACCAGATTGCAGTGTATTCCCCGTGATGTGTTATAATGGACAGTATGATTAATCTGTCTGTAAAAGTTGGTTGGCTCATGCACGAACAGAGACGTAGTAAAATATGATGTATATTTTAGAACTTTCACTACGATTGCACGTTTGCGAGTAAACTCGCATGACTTGTTCTTTTATTCCTTATCTATTTGGATTCCTTTGTACAAGCCTTTACACAAAAAATTTCTGTTGTGAGTGCAAATGGTTCTAAACCAAACATTGTCCTTTAAAGTACAGTGCTATGTTAGACTACTACTTTGAAACCAATATTTTATTTCAGTTTAGTAGCAATTGTAAACGAAAAATTAATATGCAACGTTTCATATTCATCTATGTATCTAAATTTGGAATTCAGTGAATATTGCTAGCACTTGAATGTAATTTAAATTCGCCGATTACTTTAAAATTTTTAATCAATATGAATCCAGAAATCAAGAATTCTAAAAATAACGTTTGAGCCTACAACAAAGGATTTCAAAATAGGTACCTGATGTCTACCACTTTATCCTAGCAAGTTTTGTTCAGATTCCGTTTAGACCGCGTAGTACTTTGTATTTCTGCTCCATATGTGCAGAAAAATAAGTATGTCAGCATGTGTAGCACAATCGGTATAGTCAGAGATAAGAATGAGGTTATGGGATTACTAATAATAATGGATGTAGACATACATATAGCACAAACACAATAACAGTCGCTATACTACTATACTTATTCAACTTCTACGCCTTCATCTGTTCAACTGCTGAAATAATGTGCCATGCTGTGTTTGAACTGCCTATATGCATGCAGTTCAAATATAACAACGGATTTGTAATCCATCTTATATCCAATGCTCTCCGTAATTTCAGAATTCGACATATTTCCCCGAAATGTATACATTGTTTTCCTGGTGCATTGGTGATTGCACGTTTTATTTGCAACGAAAGTACAAACAAAGAGAAATGATCAATTGTAAAAGCAGCTTTTCCATTTTAACTTGACAACCTACAGCGTCAAATAAATTGTTGTTATATAATACTACATGGTATAGGTGGCACAATGCACTTTTATTCTTGCAATTGCAAAAGTAGAATATTGTTGAATGAGTGCAAGTACGCGAATCAAAGAATTGCATTTTCTAGAAACTGTGGGATATTGATCCTTTGATTTCCAGAATTTGCAATAGTTTGCATGCAACACTACTGAGAAATGACTGGCTAGTCACGTAATTAGATATTTTCGTTTGTTTCTCGAAAACCCTTACTCAGTTCCTCCGAAAATCATTGCAGATTTTTAATTCACTGGAAGGCATTTATTTGAGGCGTTTGGTTGTTTTTTTATTTTTATGAGCAACATTATGGAGTACAAATACGTCATAGTTTGTAATTGGAAAATTCCATGAGTGTAGTGTTTTGAGCGGGATATGCAGTTAGAGAAAAGATGGAGAGGGTGCGTGGGCGAAAGGTTTGTGTGTGAGTAGAAAGTGAAAAGCGGCGATAGAAGGTGAAAGGGCATCAGAAAGGAATGAAGGGGAAAACATCGCGTGTGGCAGTCGACGTCGACTCGCCATCGTTTGTCTGTGGCTGGTTTGTTGCAGGAGGCCTTTCATAACTCAACTCAACTCTTTTCTATTTTTTCTTTCTCTTTGCCATTTTTCTGTGTTCTGGCTCAGATTTCAGATTTACAGTGTTTCAACCGCTACTGGTGGATTTGGGATCCAAGGGCTTGTGTTTTGCTTTTGTAACTCATCGACTTTTAGCCTTTAATATGATGGAAGAGTGGGAGGCAGTGTTACATTACATTACATTTTGTTTTCTTCTGCGAAGCATTTGTATTGACATTGCTCGTCTTGATGCGGGTCTCCGCTTTTGTTTTTTCAGCCACCCGTGTCAAATGAGAAGAAGTACACGCAAGAAGACACATTTCTCTTCCTTTTCTTCGTCTTGTATGTCTGTGTGTGCTGTGTGTGTTTGTGCGAGTAGCATTTCGTTGATTGTCGTGTCCTTGCCTCCTTCTCTCCTTTCATTTTCCTGTCCCGTCTTGACTTACTTTTGAATGAAACAGTTTACTACATATAAGTTTATATACACAGACACACCGGGTACGCATCAGTACATTTGCACTACATACACAACACACACATCGATGTATTTTAGAGCTATAGGATGAGATTGGCTGCTATATTGCACTTTCTTATTGTTGCTACATTTAACCAGAGAAAAAGGAGAGTGGAGAAGGCGAAAAGTATTTAGAGCCTGGAGCAGGGCTTAACAGTAATACTCGGATGGTTGCGGCTCAATTGGATCTCCACTGCCTCAGTTCCCTTCCGCTTATATTGTACTATAATAGTCGGACCAAACCATCCGGAAATTTCTTCTGTTTGTATTTTGCTTGGCAGACGAGACGTAGCTATCGATCCGAATTTCACACAAGTCTTCGTAGAGTGCTTTGGTTTAGCAGTTTGCTTTTGGTGCACTACGTTTACGTCCCTGTCTAGTATTTCCTCTACCGCCTCTTTTTTTCTTTCTTTGTATATTACATAAATTTAACCTACTCTTATGTTACTACAATTTCTACAACTACTACGGCTACTTTCACTCGTACTACTTACACTAAAACCTCTTTCTACAATTTTTACTATTGTGCTACTTCTGCCACTACTACTTACTACGCCGTGTATGTACTAGTAGTTGCGGGAATACTCAGACACCATTAAATATCACGTGTGGAAAAGAAATTCCAGACAGCCTATGGCCATGCCATGCATTATGTATAATAATATTATGCTATTTTCTACTTTTTTACCATTTCACTGTATACAAACGCTATACGACGAAGGGAATAACTTTTAACAGTAAATGTAATCAATATGGGCAACTTAGAGCTATCAAATGTTATTGTCAGACTTTTGTCCACCGTGGTGCATACTTAGACGATTTTAGGAGTATAGGTAGCTAAGGTATATTGTGAGATGTGATATGCAGATATTCTCAGAGTGTTGCTGCATGGTGCATGTATCAGAATGGACAAGAAAAAGCTGTAATAACACTAGGGGTATTATTTTTCGATTTGAGTACGGGGAAGTTGGCTGTTAGTGGCGAAAAGTGTAAGAAGAGTAACCCGACACCGTGTCACTGCCATTGCCACTGCATCAGTTAGTTGCTTTTACAAGTACATAATCCGACGGTGTACTCACTCTTCTTGTCTTGGGCTCCTCTGAGTGTGGGTGAGACAGTGAGTGAGAGTAGGAAATTACTTGTGCACAGACCGATCCGAGAATACTAGTCCCCGGGAGTATTTATAATACGTAGTCGACATAGTAGTTCCTTCCTCACCGTATCGTATAACATTATTATTATGAACCTGTCGGTCTCATTCTTACTATACTTAGTACTCTCCTAGTATAACTATTACCACCGCTACTTTCCACTTACAACTACCACCAGTTTACTAAATTACCCAAACTGCCACCAAACAGAATCTATTTTACAAACGACTCTAGCGCAGCGTCGAGTTAAGGTAGTATCATGTTTCCTCCTCCAAATAGCCGCTGATCCGATTCTCTAAATTGGGAAAGGATAAAAACCTGGACATCAGTTTCCTGATTTTCCTCAATCTGCTCTTATTCCTTTCAATTTTCAACTTCAATCAATTTATCTCAAAAAACAATTTACGCCTTCAAACCCTTATTGTATCAAACACAATTTAACGTTTTAATATACGTATTTTATTATAAGGACCTTTGTATACATGTAATAAAGCATTTTAGATTCGTTAAATCTAACAAACCTCTAAAAGTATTAATGTACATATTAATATCTAGGTAAGAACATTTTTGCGTTTACAATCTGTGTGTGGAGATGTGAGACAACCTTAATTTACGCTTAGCTCGTGTTAGTAAATGTGAGAGAAATAGAAATCCCGCCATGCAGTCTTTCTAACCTTTTCCTACAACACACACATGCTCTGCCGTTTTATTTACCTAGTGGAATGGTTTTGTTGCTCTTGTATGTCTGTCCCAAGCCTAGCAGAAGTTGTGAGCTATAAAAACGGTGTACTCTAGAGAAAGGCCGCTTGTTTCAGCTTTCTTTCAGTATTTACACGTACCCTGCATAATACACGTTAGAGTCCGACTGTGTAGCTATTCATGTTCTATGAACTAATTTCCTGAAAAGTAGTCTGACTTGCTTTCACTAGTTTCACTCTACACAGTGCGTATCCGAAGCCACGTTAAACGTGGTTATAAGTTATCGCAGTATATACTTTCAATTATTAAATTTTGAGCGTGTACCTAGTTTGATTTATATCCATAGGTGTGCCTTAGGTAATTATGATTTGGTCATTACCGTAGTTTATGGTATGGATATGTATTGTAAGAACGAATATAGCGTTCACTACACACAAAACAGTTTACTACATTTATAATAAGTATGGGTGTAAAGATAGAAAACTAAAAATAAAGTCTACGGAACAATTTAGCCATTATTTCTATTAACTCCATGGTTTGTGTTTTATCAGATGCAAAGTTTGGCTTTTGGGTTTTTAGAGTAATTATGTGCATGCAAACATCAGAAATCCCCACACTCGCTCCACGTACTAAATCAAAATCGCAACCAACGAATCAGAAAGTGTAATGTTGGTAAGTAAAACTGGGAATAAGCGGAGCGTAAAATGGCACGAGGTTTGTGAGACAGTGTGCATTAAGTATAAGTAGACCGTATAGCTCCGCTAGAATTTCAAAGCCATTTCCCTTTTCAATCCAAGCCGAGTCAGGAACTGTCTAACAGTCTAACCTTGTCACGTCAAACTGTATTGTTAAAGTCAACTGTCTGTCATATTATTTGATTTAGTTTCCATCAACACCAAATCTAAGTCTATTATTTACTCTGTGTGTATTGTATAGGTATCAAAACTTATATTAAGCACAGCCATGTACACAAATATATCAAGTTCAAGTTTTTACGAGTACCATAATAATAACAAATGTTTCTTATACAGGAAAGTACCACCGCTTTAACAATATTTATGTTTGTAGATTATATCAGCTTTTCAATTTTACACCCCAGAGAAAAACAAGACATGGACAAATTTAATTTCAAATTAGATATGACTTTTATTTTGTTCCAACTCAAATTTAGAATAATATCACACATTAATAAGGCGAATGGGCATACAATTATAAACCCATGTAGGTAACTACCTAATAAATATAAAAAATGAGTAGGTACATACATATCTGTAACAAAAATGCAATTTTTAACTACACACCCATAATACAAACACAGGTGAAATTTCCATAGAGAATTTCCCCCCCCCCCAACTTCCGTTAAGGGCTATAAATTTATAAAGAAAAATTGTAGGATTGGAATTTATGTTAAAGCAATAATATTATGGGAGAATATGGAGTTCTTTTGATATGGTGAAAAGTCATTCTTGTTGAATAAAAATGGATTTACATGGAAGGAAAGGCGGTTGTTAATTGTAGCCTACGGAAGGGAGAAGACGAGCTAAAAATAGAATGTCAAAAATTGAGGAGTGTTTGATGAAATCATTGTCATTCATGGAGTGTGAGTGAGGCAAAGGAGAAAATTGCTTTCGTTGGGCGCTAAATAAGTTCTTGAGTGGAATACGTGATAAAATATGTTGGTATTATAGGAGCATTATAGCATAGAATGATTGTAGTCCGCACTGGTAAATTTTGAAGCCAGGCAGAAGCTCAAAGCTCAACTAGGTAGACAGACGACAGACAGAGATGATGGTGGTGTATATATGTAGTAGTGCTCGTGTGTAGTGTGTGTGGTGGCTGTGATGTAGTAATAACAAGCCAGGAAAGACCCGAGTTTTAGAAAAAGCTGCATAAGAGAGAGCGTGTGCAAAGGAGCTACACACACAGTTTGACTTTTGCCTGTCTGTGAATTGGAGTTGATGGCAGATAGGAATAGTAAGTTTTTGAATGTCACGGCGTTGTTGTAGTAGTAGTTTTAGTAGTAGTAGTAGTCTGGCACACTCACATGAGACAGAATTGTACGTAGTAGCCGTAGTAGTAGTAATAGTGTAGTAGTGGCACTCGTTATGTTGTCAGTCCTTCATATAAAATATAGAGGCGACAGAAAAGTAGAATTTCCAACTATTGTACAGTATAATAGTAGTAGTGCTAGTGGGTTTGGTGTTGGCGTGAGATATAATGTAATTGAACGTAAGGAAAGGAATGAGACGACAAGGAGCATAATATAGGATTCAGTTATCCACTTGGATAGGTAGTTTGAATGGTAGACCAAAAGTAAAGACCTTTAAGCCACGACGACGTCATGGTGAAGTGTAGTATAATATATATTTATACATGTATACATATATAAATACACGAGACCAACTATTCCCTATTTGTGTTTCCTTAGTAATACTATACATGTATGTATGTACCTATGTCATATGTAGTTTATCCACCCAAGCTTTTTCTCAAGATACACTGCAGTCGCAGACGGTGCATTCTGTTTATACCCAAACTTCCACATGCAATGTGATGTAATGTAATGTTATGTAGTCCCTGAAATGTGAAAAGTACAGTACTGCTCCTGTTTACAAAAATGTTTTGCAATATAATATTATTATATTACACTGCTATTCACACACACATAATATTATGCACTATAGAAATAACTGTAGCAATATAGTTACCCATACTAGCATTCAGTGTTGTATGTGTGAATTGCTATAATACTTCTCTAATGCTGGAAAGTTGGTTATACAATAGTATTGGTAAACTGTGGGCCGCTTGTGCTCCCGGTCGATTTACTTTATACATATAGATTTGGATATAATGTATAAGTGAAGTGACGACATCGTGGAAAAAGTGGATATAATATGATTGTATTCATAAGAGCAAAGGAAGAGGAGTGGAATGCTCTACATTAATGTTGCGTAATGGATCGTAACGTATTCTGGAGAATATCTATAGAAATGTAACAACAACGCAAGTTGAGAAAAGACGAGCAAAGGGGACTATCGGATTAACTACCGTATAAAAGCGAATTTAATATAAATGTTTGCCAGAGCCTTCCACACAACTAACTGAATATGTAATTGTAACATAGTTATATCAAATGCATATATATCGTACAAGTGTACTACACAATGTAGTAGACACAGGCACATGTTATATACATGTACTAACTAAGAACACTAAACATCAGTCAGGACAACTCAGAACTACTACACAAGTTTTTGTAGTGTATATAAAATATATATCGAAATGGTATTGTGTATTATTATTATTATTATTATTATTATGACTATAGTCTTTAGAGACTGCTGTGTGTATCAGGCAGAACAATGAGTTAAAGGCTACTGCCACCCCGGTTTGTTTGTGACTTTCTGAGTCTCTGTATATTTATTGAAGGGTTGAGTTGCTTACAACTGGACTACTACAAACTACTGCTATTGCTGCTACAGGCTTACGTTTGTATGAGCACGTGAGCTTTGAGAAAGTCTGTAGTATAGTAGTAGGTAGGAGTAGTAGTATTTAAAAGGAACTGGATTTGTCAGTATGGATTCGTACCATAGTAGAAATCTACTACCATTAAAGGACTGCTGCTGTTGCCAATGCTGTATATATTGAGTGGGGTAGCAAAAGTGTAATCCCCCCCCCCCAGAAATTTTGAAACATAAACCAGATAATTCGGGCTTTTGTGCCAAAAGTGCGTTTTTTTACCATTATTAGCAATTTGCTGTGGAGGAAATGAAATTTTGTATACGGCCATAGCTGAAATGGTATACTACTAGGACAGAAAGAGGTAGAAATAGAATTAAATAGAAGAATGGTGGAAGGAGTTGAGGAAGCGTAGAAAGGATGGCAATGAGAAAAGTATTCATGTCAGGTCAGTCGGAAGAACAAGTTTAGAAAGATATTGTGTGTCTGGCCGTTGGAGAATGTACACAGCAGAACTAACATGTACAAATACAAGTAGTGTATGAGATGGCATTTGTAGACGCAGTTCCAGCACATGTCTCCCGCTTCTGCTACAATACTTGCTACACAGCACACAGCCTGGGATTGTTAAGCTTTAAGGAGCTAATGGTATACGTTTAAGTCTCAGTCAGAGTGCGGCGGCGGTGGTTGTAGAATTTCGTTTCGTGTGTGTGTGTACTTTACTTATGCCACGTTAACTGAGTGAGTCTCCTGTGTGTAGCTGTGCTGTGACTCAACGTCGGCAGACTTTGCGGACCCGATCTAAATTTCAAAGGGAGAGAGCAAAAGGGGAGGAGAAAATTTATTTTGACGCGCTGGAGGTGAATGCCCGCATTTCGGATTCATTCGGGAACTCTGTCTCGTGCCTTATCGGTTGTAAAGTCTGGGCTTTCGCATTTAATTCGGGGCAACGTAAGTTGTAACATTGCAATGCCTCCCGCCCGCCAAAACTCTTCTCCACTATCCTATTTTTACTATGCACTCTAGCAAATACTACGCCACGACCAGCTACAGCTACACTTGACTGGATCCCTATGTCTAGGTCTGTCTACAGCCTTATCTTGTCCACCACCAATGTAGCTCTATTATGTACATACAAAAGGCACTGGGTACACACACACACTACGTCTATAGCTTTCATCAATGTACCCGTATTGTTACGCGGTTACATCATATCTGGCAATGGAAACATATACCCACCATACATTTATACACAGCTATATATAGCATACTATTCCATTCCATTCCACACACACACTATACACTACATACTCCGAATTTTCTTTACCTTGCAGCAGCACTTCGATGCAGCAGACAAACATATATGCACTAGTAGCACACTGCTATACTGTATAGCACCGTTTTACAAATGTCCTCGCTGTACTAATACGACTAGTACTACAACCTCCACGACTACTACACTGTTACTACTCCCGCTCTGTTTTCTAACAACACACGAGAATTCCCTATTCAACTATTTTTGACGGTCGTATTATTATTTATGTATACCTACATTTTCCATTATAAATATAGCCTTTCTCCTACAGACACATAATACACATGTGTACACATATTACGTAATATGCAAACTACACTATTTTCACATGGATATAAGATCTCAATTTATCCTACACATACTCTACACTTCCAATACTGAGTCCTATACATACAACATAGTTATAGCTGCTAAAGATGTACTTAGAATCTTTCTATGTGTATCTACTGGCACTGAGAAACTCTTTTTCTATTAGGGAAGCAGTATATTAAAGTTCATACTACTAACACTCACATCACATGCAGCAGTATTTCGATCTTCTCCTACTACTACACACTACTACTACTACGAATGAATGTTATTTTCAACTTTACTTGAAAACTTTTGTCGCTACTACTTGCAAACACGGAACTCGTACGCCAAGGCTGCTACGACTACTCTATCTACTACCATTACTACTACGACAATTTAGTGCACCACACACCGTAGCCTAATACACAGACATGACAGCCCTAGCATTTGTAGTAGTAGCAGAAAGCTACACTTTGTACTACACAAAATATATGGCTGAATATTTATATAGCGTTCGTTCATGTCTCTCTGGTTTACTACTTAACTCTTAACTCTCTCAGTCTGCAACTCCGCTGTACATAAATACAGTAACTGTATAGAACTATAGAGTCTAAAATATCTGCTATAAATGTGCTTAGTTAAAATTAATACCCCTTGCCTGATTCACGGTTGCAGTAATGTAGCTACAGAACATGTAGTAGTAGTGGTGGTGTGGTGGTAACAGTGAATAAAGTAGTAGTAATAGTAGCGGAGCATTTGTAGTGCTCTTGTAGTAGAAAGTTGCGTTAAAGTGCGTAACGTAGATTCTTGATCCTGAACATGGCATTCGACTATTTCTCTTCGTCCACATACAAACTAAAACACTCTCGTATATGACATTCAACCGTAGTACATACTACACAGTAGAAGTAGTAAAGACACTTGAATTCATTGCTATATCTTTTACAAGCCTTAGTACTTTTACTTTTCCATGGCTTACACAACTTGCAACTTTACAACAACACTATGTATCTGTATTTACTGTCTGTATAATACACGCTGTTGTTCTTAAGGATATATCCTTACCACTTTCCAGAGCAGTGTGTGAAACTAAAACTAAGTGCTAAACCTACACACACACAGTAGTAGTGGTAGTAGTAGTACAGTGATGCTGTTTTCATCAATACGTGCATTTTATATAAATGCATTTCTAGGTATTAGAGCACATACACACACACATACACACGCACACATAAGAGATGGAGTAGAGATTGAGGTCTCGTGTGTTCTTACTTGTATGTGAAAGTGTGTGAATAGATGTACATGACCGTGTGGCGCAAGAATACTTGAGATATAATAATATGTAGGGAGCGAGAGAGAGAGATGTTTTGAGTATATCTATATATAGATGGGTTTTCTTCCAAAAATAAAGAACATAACAGCATGTATGTAGTGTAGTGTGTAGTAGTTGTAGTTGTACACAGTGAAGCTTGTTTTCCTTATTTGGAACTATATTTCTTACTTGCCTCCTCCTCCTCCTCCTTCGCTCTTCTACTACACTAAATCCATTGGCTTTAAGACCGAGTCTTGTGAGACTGATGCTCGACTACTTTTCTTTATGTTCGTTTGACTTGTACTCTTCTGTTACTTGTACGTTTCTTTACATTCCATTACATTTACTTCACGGAAAAAAAACTGAAGCACGAGCCAGAATTGAGAAAATGTGAGGAAACACTAGCAAAACAAAACAAGGTTATCGCAGTGATGCTCTTTGTCCCATTATCTCATATAAAATAAATACAGTTGGCTATTACTACATACTACGAGTATTTATTTCCAGATTATGTTTTACTGCTTTTACTCTAGACGTTTATTACGCACTTATTATTGCTGTAATGCTAATAATAATAATGATGCTACTATGGGCTGGCTATTAAGCTTCGATTCTGCTCTGCTACAGATTTGTTTGTATGCATAAATTATACAGTTGGACAAGAGTTGGGTAGACCTAAACACATTTGTCTGTCGTGACACGTGCGTCCTTCCACACAAAACATCGCATCCTACACACACAGTCAAGGCTGTATACAAAATTTCATTTCGGGTGTGCAGATGACTAAAACGCTCTAAAATATACCTCTTGGGCAAAACAGCTCAAAATATTTAATTTAAATTCCAAATTTGAGTGGGACGACTACCCCCTTTGACCCTCTTTCAATACAGTCTTAACACACACGTATGTATGTATCTACACTGTAAACCGTAAAGCATCATATGCTCACTTATACAGCATTGGAGGTGACTCTCAGGTGGAACATCATTTTA